>JABJVR010007455.1:0-11507 GCA_025773905.1 Chitala chitala | reverse complement strand
CATCTGTATAGTTCTCCACACCAACATCATCATAGTCTTCTGGGGGATCATCTCCCCTCATCAACCTGGAACCTGGAGGAAAAAAATGTTTTTAGGTGAAGTTGAAGTCAAAATGACTCCATTGGTTTTGACTGATTCATAGAAACTTAAAAAATCAAACTTTTATAAAAAAATGTTTAACATTTTAACTAATAGACCTGAAATAAAAAAAAATGAGTGGTAGAAAGTGATTGTACAGTCTAAGAGACAGATTTAAAACTGTTACTAAATGGAGATGTATTAGTACACAGTATGTGACAACCCACCCACCTGACAGATTACCAGTGTTCTTCTCCATAGGGACAGCGTCATCATAGTACTCTGTCCTGTCCTGATCTACAGGGAATTCATCATTGTCGTACTCTGTCTTCTCTTCTGCAAGGGTTATTATTACACCATAATATGTGTAAATCATATTGTGGTATTTGGGCGATTGCTGTTAGCCTGCAAACATTTGAATATAGTCCCAGATGTAAATACTTGTGTAGCATGGATGTAAGTTCCTCTTTTAGGAACTTTTACTGTGTTACCTGTTGCTGCATAATCATATTACTGCATAAAAACTGCATTCTTAAGGAATCCAGGTTTTAGTTGGAAAAAAGTCCATAAATTCTTGATATATTATTATTATTATTATTATTATTATTATTATTAAGTAAAGATAACAAGATAAGCAGTCTCCTCCTCTAAGGTCCCTCAATCTACTATGAGCTCAGATGTGTCACTCCCCTACCTGAGAGGGGATCCCCATCACTGTCCTCCACATCGTCGTACCCAGAGGGCAGCTCCTCAGAGAGGACACTTCCTGTGATGAGATGTCACACATCATCAACACCTCCCTCTTGTTCCACTTTCATGAATATCCCTCAATGTGTAGCAAGTGGTTTCTGTGATACCTTAATGTGGTCTAAGAAATGTGATCACATGATAAAATATGGAAGCACTAAGGGCAGGAAGAAGACACAGAGAAATATAATGAGTGATTTATTTACATTAGAAATAATGTATGAAGGCTATGTAATAATACTAGGCAAGACCACTTCAGCAGTAACCCTAGGTTGTCAGCACGAGAATATAATTAGTTTGCCAAGTGGGACACTTGGGTCTTTAGCTCAGTGGGCCAGTCATGTTGTTTAGTAATTTTCTGAGGCCTGTTTCTCTATGGATTTGAATCCTGCTAAAGCAGCCCCCATTACTTTAGTCTCATGATTCAGCCAGATACTGTAAAAAAAATGCCACAAACATTTTGTATGTGGACAATAAACATAAGTTTTATGCATTTGGAAAAAAAAAATCTGATGCACTATGAAAGGCAATATTACAATTTTCCAACATAGCTGTAAGCTGCTTTTGGACTTTTCATGAATTTAAAGATTTCTAATTTTCTACTGTGCCCTTATATACCTAAGCCAAGACCTCTTCATATACTGACTCCAGTTACTGCCTTCTGAGACTACTGGTGTCATGGTCCTGTCCTGTCTATTCACTAGTATTTCTATCCATGTCCTGTTTAGCTTGTGGGATCTCTGTGGTTGTTTTTCATTCTACTTTCCACCTCAGATTGTCTAAGTGTTAGAGCCCTTATGGCTTTCTGTTTAAACCCCTGGTCTCCTTCTGTCAGTGCTGGTTATGGTGGTAAGCTTAGTAGCTGTGCTGATTCCCTGTGTGATTTCTATGGACTGTAGTTATATTTATGATTAAGAAAATCAGCACTGGCAGTATAACACAGCTGAATGTGGACATAAATTTATTTTAAGCCCACAGAGTTTTAATTTGTGTTCCTTGACTAAAAAGAACATCATTTTTTTAAAACTTCCTGATGGTGAGGTGAACAATCTAACTCACCCTTTCGGAAGTTTTTGTAAGTCTGCCCCCTGGTCAGGTTGTTCTCTATCTCCTCATAGATGGCCTCATGCTCAGGGCTGAGCCCCCCTTCGTACATTGCTGTAAGGATAAACAAACAAAGACATTGGCAGAGAATAATGTGAAACTTTCAAGTCAATTATTTTTATAAGCTAGTAAAACATCCAGTCTACAAAAAACAATGAAAAAATATTGCAAACACAGTGTTGATTATCTAGCAATTAGAATTGCATTTGCTTTAAAGACATCCTACAGTGGTGATTAATACAACAGACGTTTTGTGGACAAAATGCACACATACACACACACACACACACACACACACACACATATATATATATATATATATGTATATGTCAAATGCTTGAGTATCATGTGTACAAGCTGACTTTCCCTAGAATGTTCTGTACCTCTCTTCACCTTCCTGTTCTGGTACATCTGGGCAAAGAGCAGCATGAGCAAGAAGAAGAGAAGAGCCCCCAGTATCAGGAAGGCCACAAGCGGGATGGACAGATTTTTCTGGGAGGGCTGTATGGGTACAGCTGATAGAGGGATGGACAGAGAGGTGTCAGCATGTAATGTTTCTGATACGGAACACTGAATTCATGTACAGACGCACTGCCAAAATCCTATAGAAAGAGGTGGATTATTGCAATTTTCCAATGACAGAGAAATTGGTTATTGACAAGTGTGTGTGTGTGTCTGTGTGTGTGTGTGTGTGTGTTGACAAGCCAGATGACTGCAAATGTATGTGCACTGAATTCAGTTTTGTATTAAAAGTTGCAGAATGATCCAAATGGACAGTTTTTTTTTTCATGATTAACTGTACTGAACATACATATAAATACAATCATTAACCAATGATATCTTATTGAAAAGAAATTAACAAATGGTAAACCCATATTTGTAATTTATTAATTTTCAGAAAACCTGAAAAACAAGGCATGTGATCAGAGAGACGTGCCATGGTAGCACCTGGCGTGAAAACTTTTTGCCTGTAGCAGCACATCCTGTTCACATAGAGCTGGCCAGGTTGTTGATTGTGGCCTCTGCAATGTTGCTCCCCTCCTTTGCTGTACATAAGTTGCCTAATCTTGTTGTGAACTGTTGGATATGTTGATCCACAGCACCCCGATAAAGACACTGAGCTTAAAATAAAAACAATTCCTTTCCTAAGGCAAAATATTACTAGTTGCGAAAACACTAATCAACTGTACACAGTAATTTCATCAGGAATCTGGGTCCTGATACATGTGGTCCTGGCCTAGTGTGTTTACACATGGTCTGTAACTGAAGAAAAGCTCTGAAATGGCATTGGGGTGACACAGAGTACATACGTGGACAGTCATGACTGCAGAGATACTGTATATCTAGAAACCATCTCAGCAGGAAGAATGCCAATGTTTGGTCCAGTAAAAACTGAAGCATCTGGGGCATTGTGTTGCCTAGAAACATCTATATATGTTATATTGTCCACAGAATGTGGTTAGAACAGATTAACTGTCAAAAAATTTTTAACCAAAAAAAAAAAAAAAATCTTTATGCAACTAAATTTTAAAGGTTGAAATTTTTTTCAAATACTTTATAAAAATCCTTCCAAATAGGAGCAAAACCAAAGAGTTGCATTAACCATATTGTCACAGATATAGTACATGGATCATATGTACTTTTACACTCTGCCTTCATCTGCTGCACATTATGCCATTATTTTTAGATGAATATGTAACCGTTGTGAATTTTTTTTTGGTTTTTGTTTTTGAAACTTCATCTAATCCTTATAATATATGACATTTTAGTACATGTGACACGATTATTTTAATATTGGATGTTTAACTGTCAATTCATTTTAAAGCTACTGTAACATGTTTCCATTACTCTGTTATTGTTCCATGTCTCAGTATGTGCAGAACGGGCTGAGAGAAGGGAGCAGATGCTCATGTTTGGAGAAATGTAATTGGGTCCTTTCAGTACTGGGATGTCTCTTGTTATACACGTTAATAAATCCCAGAAGACATTTGGCTACAGATTTGACTACAGTGTAGAGCACTGCAGAACAGCACGATGCAGAGTAAGGCAGTAACGGCTGCAGCCAACAGTGCATGCCTGTGCGAGCTCCCCCCACCCGCCGCTCCCGCCCAAACACGAATCTCCTCTGCTGCTGGGTGCGACATAACCCAGCGTTTTTCTCTGAGAAGATGTTCTTTGCATAACTAGTTTAAACTTGATCTTTTTCAGAGAAAGTGTGTTAATTAGAATCATTCAGTGCTTTATGAGCAGAGCAGATTTGTGTTCTTGTTGAAGATACAGTTACAGTGTTCAGCTTGTAGTCCAGTTAACCTTCCTCACTGTGAACTTGGGCTCTCAGCTGCCACGTCTCACAGCACACTTTACATACGTATCATTGTTTCTACCTAAACACACTTAGATGTTACATGTTTGCATGCTATATGGTTGAAAATAGGGTTATTTCTCTTCAGAATAATACATATAAATAAAAGTCTACCTGTTTTTCTGGATGCTGTTGAAAATCGTTGAAATGTTCCTAAAATGTAAATACAATTTTAAAAATTCACATATAAATGCTAATTGTCTATAATTCATTCCATATCATTATCATAATAAATACATAACAACTGGTGTTCACCTGTTGTGTCCAGAAGCTGTATAGACACACCTACATGAAAAAATGATGGGTTTTATCAGTAATTGCTCTTTTGTTTGTTAGATGTTATTTCAGAAAGACTCCAGTTATTAAATTTAAGCTTCTACAAACTCACCTGCACAGGTAACAGCAGCATCCTCCTTGTGACTGCAGTTCACCTGTTCCTGAAGAGAGTGAGGACAGTATCCCAGGCGGAGTTCATCACCCCTGCAGTTCAGCTCATTCAGCCAAATGGTTCCATTTCCTCTTCCCAAGGCAGCATTCCCATGAGCCTCCAGTGCTGCCCCACAGTCCAGCTGTCTGCAGACCACCTGGGCATCTCTCAGGTCCCAGGTGTCATCACAGACAGTCCCCCAGGAGCCCCTGTACCACACCTCCACCCTCCCTGAACACTCACTGTGGCCCCCCTGCAGCCTCAGGGGAAGGTGATCTGTTGAACACATAAATACTGACTTACCATCCCTGCAGAAAAGCAAGGGAACAAAGCAGCAATGACATAATAAGCTGTGATACCTGAATGAAGTGATTAATTGATATAACATGCATTAAATTTACTTGAGCATAGTTTTAGTAAAATCGAAGCATACCTTTTTTTTTTACATATTGACATGTTGATAAAGCTTGTGAATATGAGGATTTCATTACGTCACCTGAGTAACCTGACAGCACCTTTCTAACTTGTATGACTTGTGTTTCTAGCAGACTGTTGTTTAGGCCATACAAATATGCTGTAATAGAGGTAACATCCTACTTATGACTGGGTTCCAATCCAACAACCAGGTCATAAATCAGCCTGGACAATAACTGAACTTCACCTTACATAGTATTACACTATCCTGTACTATACTAGGCACATATACACTGTATGATACTAACTTTATATCGTACTGTACTGTAAGTGGTCGAGAATAAGAGTTTTATCAAAACATATTACATCAAAAATATTCTTAATGCTTTCTATTTGTTTGTGTTTACATGTCAGTGTCAATTTTATTTATATAACACATTTAAAGACAACATTGTTGTCCAAAGTGCTGAACAATAAGCACAAAAGACAAACATTATGGACAATACAAACTAAAAAGTGGGCACGTACAAAAAACATGAAATAAAGCACTGAGAGCAGAAGACAGAAGATAGTGATAAAAAAATAACAATAACTCACTATGGGTTACCAAGGTCAACTTACGAGAGTCATTTCACATTAAAAGCCAGGGAAGATTTTAAAAAAAAAAAAGGTCTTAAGTCTTCAAACCAGGAAGAGCCTATTAGAGACTGTCTAACAGAAAGATGGAAATTCATTTCCCAGTTTGGGTGTAATGGCAGAAAAGGCGTGTTTGCCACGGTTCTTCAACCTGACTTTGGGGCACTCATAACATACTCATACACACTATAAATGCATTTCAGCTGTAAATAAACTTTCATAGTATTTCTAAATTAACACATTACAACAAACTTTACTATTTTGTAAAGTTTTGTAAATTTAAGTTAAAGAAGCATTTGTAGGTCATTAAACATTTACTTTTACATGCACATATTTAGCCACTTGTAGCCACTATTATGCTGAAATATATAGTAAACCATAAAAAAAAATATTAAAGTGATATTATACTCTAACGTTTAGAGAACAGGAGGCACAGAGGCAAGGGTTGAGTCTTTTGCGCAAAGAGGTTTAATACAAAAACAGGGTACAGGAAGAAAGAATCCAGGAACAAGGTGCATAACACAGGGATTCTGACTATTATAAGGCCAAAGGACTGATAACAAACATAACAACCTACAACAACTGGCAAAGGACTGAGACAAACACAAGGTTCAAATAGAAAGGAGTAGGTGATGGGACACAGGTGATCGTGATAATAGAATTAGTCCAGAAAACATCAAGTGCAAAAGAACGTGAGGTGAAAAGAGGAAACAGTGGCACCTAGTGGCCAAGATAGATCACCACAGGAGTAGGACATGACATATATAAGTTTTTTAATTGTATACTTTTTTGTAGTACAAAGGGAACGTGTTAAATGACTTGACAACCCACCAGCAGCAGGTACTAAAAAAACTTCGACTTCACATAGAGTCAGGATGCCTTTGTGTGGCAGGAGCACGTTGATGTAGCGTCCTGTCATCCCGTGACACTGGAAGGTGCTGGTGCTCCCAGCTGGGATGGAGGAGATCACAGCACATCTAAAACAAATATTATAATAAAATCATGGTAAACATGGTTTTATAATGCATTTTTTATGCATTTTACTGTAAAAAATTGGTTTGTGGTCAATTCACAAGAAGACAGACATAAGTTTCTTTTATTGAACAGGTTTTAATAATTTCATACCAAGTGTGACAACTAAAGCATCTCACCTCATGCCCCATCATGTTCTTATGCACATTTGTTTCAAAACATCATCCTAAGTACAAAGATACAAGCAACACATTCAATCATAACACAACACAATAAAAAGTACCTTGGGTTCTTGTTGCCATTGTCCTCCAGGGAGTTTCCAATTCGGATCTCAGCTCCGTTGATCCTCTCTGAACAGCAGTCACCTCTGTTAGTGATGGTCACCTCAGTCACTGTGTGCACATCCTGCAGGTCCAGCCTCCACCATGGTTTGTACTCATCCCTTGTGTGGGAGCAGGATTTGTCTGTATATTTTCCATTTCTGTTCCCATCAACAGCATTGTCAGAAGAACCTGAACTGTCATATTGAGATGACTGAACTGTTCTTCCCTTCAAAGCCACATTTTCTTCTGGAAAAAAAGAAATGACAGAAAATTTTACACAGTTTGAATAGAGGAAATTATCCTGGTAACATTAATTGTTTTGATTTATCATTGATTATTCACGAGCTTCATCACCTTAACCTGAAAAAAGGGTAAATTTCCATTTTAAAGGAAATATAAATGCGCATGTCATAGTCACATTAGACTGAATCTGTTATAAACACGAAACGTGGACCAACTTCTTAAGTTAAGATGAAATAAGATAATCCTTTATTAGTCCCACAGAGGGGAAATTGTCCATGTTGCAACAGCAAAGGGGTAGAAGAACCATCCATCCATTATCTTAACCGCTTATTCCTGGTGAGGGTCACAGGGAAGCCTGGAGCCCATCCCAGAACACGTAGGGTGCAGGGCAGGGGACACCCAGGGCAGGGCACCAACCCACCACAGGGCACGCACACACTACGGGCAATTTGGACACACCGATCAACCTAATCTGCATGTTTTTGGACTGTGGGAGGAAACCAGAGCACCCAGAGAAAACCCACCAAGCACAAGGAGAACATGCAAACTCCACGCACACAGACCCGAGGTGGGAATTGAGCCCCAGGCCTGGAGGTGCACAGCGACAGTGCTAACCACCACGCCACTGTGCCGCCAGTTGAAGAACCACTTAATGAAAAAGTAACGGGGTAGTGTCATGCATATGTCTGTTGTACCTCCCTTGTCCTTTAGATGTCACTGTTTCTTCCACTGTGCCTAGTGTTAGTTCCTAAGAGTATTAGTTGTGTCTCCCAGTTGTGTCTTGTTAATGTCCCTATTTAAGCTCTCCTTTTGTGTCAGTATATTGCTGGTTGTTGAGTAGTGTTGTACTGAATGTTTAAGCCATAGTTCGCTGTTAGAACGCCACTTTGTTATTTATCCTTGGAACCCCTTGTGTATTGTTTTTGCTTTATTCTGTTTAAGTTCAGCTCTTAATAAATCTCCCTCTCTGTGTTTGGACCTCACCTCAGCCTACCTCACTCGTGACAGGTAGGACCAATATAAATATAAAAATATGCAATAATAAGTAGACAAAAATAGTGAAAAGCAGCAAACTCCACAATATAAAGTTTTATAAAGGTACACTATAAAGGTTTTCCCGAGTCAGAAGCCATGGTTTAATCAGGATGTGTGCAACAGGATAAAGAATGCAATATTGCGTTTCAATCTGGGGACAAACACCAGTATAAACTGGCCCAAATCTATTAGAACAGCAAAAACAACATACACAAGGAAGCTGGAGCAATTTTATAAGGAAAATAACAGCTGTAGCATGTGGCAGGGTATTCAAACTGTCACAAACTACAAAGGTCTTAGGTGTGTTAAGTGATCTAGTAGTACTCTTCCAGATAGACTCAACACTTTCTATGCATGCTTCAATAATCCTAATCAGAACCTTCTCTCCAGGTTACCATGTGAACAAGCAGAAAACCTTCTTCAAGTCACACATACACAGGTCCTCAGGTCTCTGCAGCAGGTGAACCCCTGTAAGGCCTCTGGCCCAGACAGGGTGTCACCCATGGTTTTGAAATCCTGCGCTATCAAGTTAACTGGGGTATACAGACACATCTTCAATATGTAATAATAATTGCTAATTGTTCCTCATCTTTTCAAACACTCAGTTATTATTCCAGCTCCCAAAAAATCACAGGCAGGCAATATCAATGACTTTTGACAAGTGGTACTAACAGTTGCCATGAAATGCCTGGAAAAGCTTGTGCTGGTCTTTATGGACTCCACCATCTCAGGGGCAAAAGATCAGTTTTTTTACAAGACCAATTGATTAGTGGATGGTACTGTGGCTCTGGGTCTCTCCTATGCTTTAGCAAATCTAAAAAAACAAAAACCTATTAATGCATGCTGTTTCCTGACTATAAATCAGCTTTTAACTGTGCAGCCATACAAACTGATAAAAAACTGGTCAATCTCAGACTCCCAGAGTCCACCTGCAATTGGATTCTGGACTTCTTGCTGGACAGAGCTCAAGTGGTGAGAGTGGGTAGATGAGTGTCAGAAGAACTTACTGTGAGTATGGGGACACCACAGGGCTGCTGTCTAACTCCCATCTCTGTGTGTGTGTGTGTGTGTGTGTGTGTGTGTTCGTTCTGTTATGGTAGAAACTTGTGCCTGAATACTGACAAGACAAAAAAAACGTATCCTGCACTTTAGGAAACATGCAGCACCTCTGCAGGCTTTACTCATTAATGACATCACAGTACAACAGGTGAGCAGCTTCAAGTTCGCACGCTTGACCATCACAAACAATCTCAGTTAACAGCTCTTCTATCGTTAAAGCATAAAAGGGGTTTTATATTTTATCAGGACAGTAAAGAAGGCTTTAGTTAATCCTAAGTGACAGCTGTGTAGGGTGCTGGTGATGGTGAAATGACTGTGGAGAGGCTTGGAATAGTGGTTCATCCCTTACATGTAGTACAGTTTAAACAAACACACAAACATACACACATATGTTTATGCTGTATACTGTATATATGGAAGTATTCCAAGGCTTCCACAAATAAATAAATAAATTTACATTACAAAATACATTTTATTACAAAGTATACCATAATGCGCCCCCAGTTTTACTTACGACACACACTAACAGCTGGTTCATATTCAAAGCAACACAATACTGGCAAAACATTCATGTCCATGAAGGCATCGCTAGTGTTTATTTGATGCCTCATTGACACACTCCACTTGGTGACCTGGTGGCTCAACCATCAGGGTGAGATGCAGAAACCTCCTGGTTCAAATCCCACCCAGGCCAGGTGTGTCCTTGAGCACGACACTCAGCACTACCTCCCTGTGTGGCTCATTGCTCCCCACAGGGGGATGGGTTACATGCAGAGGACAAATTTCATTATGACCGGTATATGTATGCAGTGACAATCAAAGCTAATTATATTAAATAAATGTGTGTAAGGAGACATGTAAGTACTCAAGTTACAAGTATAGCCATGAGGGTAGTACTGCCAAATTTGGAATTAAGTTGGTCCTTATCAAAAAGGCATAATACATGTAGGAAATTTTGTTTTCCAACAATTTATAGGAGCTAATGTTTCCTTTGGAAATTTATATAAAAGTGACAAAAATTAGGGAACACCTGAAATACGGAACCTTTTCTAATTACACACCACCACTCTCTATTAACAGGATAAACTGACAGATTTAAAAAGTTACTTTAGCTGTTAGGGGAATTCCATATTCGTATGACTAGAGCCTTAAGAATAAAACTGAAGTTTACTGGCACGTGTCTCAGAGTACTGTGCCTGTGGCTGGTCTCGTGCTCCTGTGTAAAACGGCCCTCTTTACTTCTGTGGATGTGGAGTTTCCGTGAGGGCCACTGTAGCTTAAATTATGTTACTCTTGACTACAAAGTTACTATCTATGGATTTAGATAAAGTATAAAAAGTCTGCATCTGTTTTAGCAATTTAACTATTGGAAAAATGTCGCAATAGCAACATACAGTATGGATTTCGCTCAGAAGAGGGCTAGAAGAGGGCTAGAAGAGGGCTAGAAGAGGGCTAAAAAGAAAAGTTGTGGTTGGAATAAAATACAAAAACTAACTTACGTTTACAAGTAATTTGGGCCACTTCATCATCATTGCAATGACTGTCTCCCCAGGACTTTGATGGACAGTGCCATGGAGTGGAGTCATGTGGGCGACATCTGAAATTATCCAGCCAGTTTGGAGCATCTTTAAGCTGAGATCTTGTATTAGAAACTGTCCCACTCCATCCACATTTGAGATCTTGACATATCAGACTAGCTGTCTTCTCATCCATCTGATTAAAGCAGATGTTTCCCCAGGTACCACTGTAGAAAACCTCCAGCTGCCCAGAACAGCCTTCACCCAGTCTCAAATCTTTAAATTCTATAATTCAGAAAATAATTAGAAACACCTACACAGTACTTTTTATTGCAAAAATCATTATTAAAATTATTGAAATACATAATTATTTATAAAAACTGTACCCAACATTTATGAAAAAAACAATAACCTCTATAATTATCTTTTAACACCCCTATCATCTCCGCCTGCATTTCTTTTTACCTGAGCACACAACTCCCACATCCTCCTTGTGTCCACAGTCCATCTGTTCCCACTGTGCTGAAGGACAGTCCCACAGGGACGTCTCATTCCCCTCACAGCCCACCTCATCCAGCCAGATGGGTCCA
>JABJVR010007454.1:0-11508 GCA_025773905.1 Chitala chitala | reverse complement strand
AATAGTAAAATATCAATTCGAATAGTAAAAAGTTAAATGAATATTCGTTATTCGAATATTCGTCTGCATCCCTAATCATTAAGTGTATATGATGGCAGTGACCAAGTGAAACACTTCATTGTAATGATCTCTCCATCCTCAATTAAAGGGCCTGATTTCAAGTCCTTCTTGAAAACTTTATTCTTTTTTCTCTTCTCAAATATTTTTAATGCATGACAATGACTTATGGATGTTGCTTCTTAACATTTAACAAGAAAGAAAAGCCTGCACCCACTGCATCCCTCCAGGACCATGATTGTACACCTCTGCTTTAACCCATATTCCTCAGATTTTTTTTTTTTGTTTTTTTTCATTATGTCATAAATTTGCCAAATGTATTTATGAAGGTCTTTATTAGAACCCACAAGAATTCTCATTCATCAATTACATGCAACATATTTGTCATTTTGTAAATACAAGAAGTAAATACAAGAGGTTGTACAGGTTTTAGTCAGTTCATTACTACATTTTGTCAAGTTCTACATAATGTGAAGATAAACATAAATAGCTTGTATTGTTGTGAAACGGTGTTGAGAGGAAACAACGAGCTTGCATTGACACAGTTATAAAAGTCTCTTTATCAGTTTCTCCAGCTTGTTTGCTATGTGATGTAAATCAAACTCCCGTAGGATGGAAGGAAGCCTCCTGATTTTGTCTTCTTCTGCATCTTGCACCCATTTCCAGGTCAAATTCTGCACCTCTTCAAAGCCATGGTTGAACCTGGCTGCCCTCGAGAACCGTTGGAAAATCCTTGTGACCTTCTTTGGTCTCTTGGTACTAGCAAGGAATTCTGGGAGGATTTCTTTTAACAAAGCAAGCCCACCTGTGAGATGTAAAACAATGTACTTTATTTAAGGGAAGGAGAGTGGTAATTTCTACAAAAGAATACACACAAATTTGCTCGATCTTGCTCTCGTCAACGTTATTGTGTTATGAATGCAAGTGTATGGCCTTGCATTGATAGATGTTTACTCATACAAAAGTGACATGCATTCACCTCTAGATTTGAGGTCCTCAGAAGAAACGCAGAAATGATCACGTCTGGTCGTGCCTCTTAGGATCAGCTGAAGTCCGTGAGCTGTACAGTTTGTGTGTTTTAGGCATGTGTCCTGTGAAGATGTGGAGGTAGAATAGAACCCACGTGCACACATCTCACACTTGGTGTTCCTGTGAGCTGTTCCTAAATTACAAGTTTGGAGAAGAGGTATTAGTACCCGTAACAGTAGAGATAACACATTGCAGAACTTAATAAATCAAAGTGCAAATAATTGTGTTTACTAACTGAAATACATTATTCTCATAAAATACTTAAAAACAGAAACCCAGACTGGCTTTTCTACCTTTTCGTTTTACTCCATAACCGCGAGGACATTCTGCGTGCTTGAGACAGAAGTCTGAATGCCAGTAATAGCCCTCTTTACATTCGCATACCCTGTTGAAGTTAGCGGAACACTCCTTTTTAACTATCTGGTTTTCGGTGCAGAACACGTTACAGTACAGGCATTTAGGTAAGTAATTCCAGACTTCCGTAAAATGGTTCGGTGGGCATCGGCCGCATTTCGTTTGGTGAGTGGCGGTACAGTGGGAGAGCATGTGGTATCCCGGAGGACAGCGGTGACAGAGTAGCACCTGACCGCTGATGCGATCTTTGTGTTCGTAAGTTGGCGTCAACTTAACACCGTCGAGGTAAATGAGGAACATCAGCAGTGTGACAACCTAGAGAGTGAAAATTCAGAAGAACAAGATATCACCATGGTATAGTTTAAAACCAAGATAAGTTTTACTTTAAATCTTAAGTCGTTTAAAGTTGTCATGAAGTTCACAGTGAAACCGCACACCTATAAGCAATGAAAGAACATGCATACTTTTTACAGAAATCAGTAATTAAACAACACAGTCTGTGAGTATAACCAGGTATATTTAGTTTCAACCTACCACTTTACTAAGGATACTTTCTTGGTCCATTGTCTGTGATGAACACTGGTGTCGGAACACGTTTTTATAGTGATGTCTGGGGCGTGTTTTTGCGCCAGAGATGCTGCGGTTAGGTTTAAATTTAAAATGCAGACGTACAAAGAAACCGTAGGATTTAGAACTGGAGATCAATTTTGATACCCACAATAGGCATGGTTGAAAAGAAGTCTAACTTGATTTGCATTTACAAGTTTGTCTTTGCTCATACGTAATTCCATTTAAAAAATTTTTGTTTGTTTTCATGCCGTGTCTATACGTACAAGTTTATTTTTAATTTGATGTTATTTTATGTTTTTTTTTAATCGTGTTTTATATCAAAGACCGGATTTTTTTACTCAGTGCTTACTCTGTGTTTTTTACTCAGTTTACGAAATTTCCGATATAGGTTTCTAATTTTAACCTGGGTGGAACACATTACATTAAGGCTTATTTTAAGAGCGCTCGAGGGTCAGGGTGTTGCTGTGGGAACCTCGCAGGCCATCACTGGGTTAATCAATCGGCCACCGATATAAGGACTCGATACCGCCACCGGCTGGGGGGCAAATCAGATTATTGTCCTGATTACCAGGGGGCTCCCACCATAGCACTTCGTACTCCGCTACATGGATATTACCAAAACATGGTTATCTGAAGCTACTGAAGAAGTTTAGTCGTTTCTTAAGCATCACAATACAGAATGTTATTTAATATTAAATATATTTGAAATACTGATGTGGTTTCACAGCAGACATTTTAATCAATGATACTTCATTATAGCCTTATAGCCAACAGGTATTAGGACACTGTTAAACTAGTCCGATATAGCATGTATTCACAATGAATGCAAAATGCGAAAATTTTAAATTAAATACTGCACCGAAAATACTGTTAGTATACGTAATAGGTTTCCATACTTTTTTTTTTTTTTTTTTTTTTTTTTAAATCCTAAATCGTATTGGCGGAGTACAGCACACTTCATTCAAACTGGGTAATTAATTTACTATAGATTTGGTGCAATTAAACACGAAGCTGTAAAATACGTAATACATTTAAACTTAATTCAGATAAAGGAGTACTTTTTTATTGTCCAGTCCACTGCTAATTCGCAGGATCTGGGAAAGAAGTTGGTAATTTGTTTTGACTTCATGTTCAGTATACTTTAAATGTCAACTGATCACATACAAAGTTCTTTGTGTGTACGTTTATGCTTCCGCAAAGTAAAGTGTTCCGTCTGGTGACAATTCATATTATTTCCTCTAGATGAATGGCGCTGAAACTAGTTAATGCCAGTTTTGCTAGCTAATGCCTGTGATGTTTTTTTCATGCAGAAACAGAAGGCCAAAGACATCTGATGTTGACTACCCTGGTTAATGAGGCCCATGCACCACAGATGAACAATCATGATCTGTGTGGGTGCGTGAACTTTTGCTTGAATCTCTAAATCTATGATCACACGCGTGACATTTTTAAAAGCAGTTAACTAAACCTCAACACGAGCAGGTCAGAAAGTAGTACTGTTGCCTCACCTCCACAGGACTGCAGATTCAAATTTTGCCCTTGATACAATGTATGTGAAATGTACGTGTCTTCCATGTGAATATGTGGATTTACTTTGGACACTGTGGTTTCCTCCCACAGCCTCAAAGCATGCAGTTCAGGTGACACTGAATTTCCCATAAGGTGAAAGTGCCATTGACAAATGGGCACCCTGAAGTTTGTGTTTCCTGAGACGGGTTTCCAGTTTCGGAATGACCGAGACATTCTTGGAAAATAACAACGATTTTACAAGAATTACTGAAAATATTTACTTCTGCATTGCATTAAAAGACGGACAGCCGTGAAAATGTTACCAAAAATAACCATATTTCTGTTATCACACTGTCTGAACAAGTTTTATGATTCCATTATAAAATAAGCGCAGCAACAATTAAATCCCGTTCTTAAGAACCTGCAAATAGCATTGTGGCCTTGTGACTATTCCCATTTCTCCAATGGTAAATGTCAACGTCCGTATTTCTCAGCAAACAAACTTTGTCAGTACAGTATAACCTTCTGTGTACTTTTGTTAGCACATGACTCGAATTTTGGTGAGTCATGTATATGGGTGTGACTAATATCAGTTGTTCCATTTTTAAATGCGTAGACGTATTTCCACTCACATAACAGTTTTGCATCTTGTGAAACATAAAACCTTTAATGCATTTGCTAAACATGCAACATTTCTTGAACAAAGATATATAAATGCGTATAGACCTTGCTCCAGTCTCTAACACAGGATTCAGGTTGAACAGCGTGCCAGTGCAGTACATTTACGGGCGAAGTTACTTACGGTCACGCATTTAGGGAAACAATCAAATTTACAGGAACAGGCAAAAGCTCACCGACACTCCGTAAACTCCTTCACAGTTCAGTTTAGTATTATACATTTTGTTTTTTGTGTGTCAGTTCCTCTATGCGCGGTCCCTCTTGTCCCAGTCTGTTTTCCTGCCATACCCTCCAATTTTTCCCCTTTTATATTGATCGTCTTCAACCGCCAGCCCGAATTAACCATCTCTATGTTTTTTGACTTGACTATATCGGCTTTAATACGGAGTATAGCTCCGTGTGTGCGTTTTACTATCTCTGTTGCGCCTGTCACTCAGGATTTCACTTACCGTAAATAAAACCAAAAATTCATTTCCTCCATTCCCACCTTCAGCAGTATTGCATTTACCGAACCTTCAGGATAAAACAGGTTATCGGACATTCCTTTACTTCAAAAGGGAAAATCTTTTTTTTAATCGTCTTGACTAAAATGCTTGTCATACAAGCTAAAAACGTGTTGTCGGACTGTATAATAGTCCATTCATCTTAAATCCATTATGTAACCATGGAAGTATAAAATGGCTTAACATGTTGCTATAATCACATAACATACAGTATAACAACAAATTGGATATTTGGATTTTTTTAGTACACGTACATAGCAATATTAATAAAAAATACATTAACACAGCTCAAATGTTTAATTTATACAAATCTTTAAACCATTTCTGACAACTGAAATGTTCCTTAAAGCTTGAACTCCATTTTCCTAACCAATGTATCATCGGAGTTAAATGCAACTTGAAGACATACAAATAGAAGATTCCACTCTTCCATACATTCACCTAAACGGACCTTACTTAAAAACAGCTTTTAATCGACCCTTTTTTTAAAGTCCAAACATAACAGAGACATTCCATTGTGAAATCTCACTCATCTAATCAGTACACAAAAAAACTTTAAACTTCTTAATTAAATTCCAGCTTTCTGTGAGACTGTACTATATACACTTTATAAATAATTAAAAAGTAAACATTAAAAATGCAATATTTCCTAGTTGGCTAATCATTGTAAGACTTGGGTATGAAGCACTTGCTGTCCTGGGTCTTGTCAAAGTGCATCCCTTCGAATATCTTGTGCATGGAGGCTGCGCTGAATATGCGCCGTATCTTGCGCAGGTCCCTGAGAAGCGGCGGTGGCAGGTTCTGGCCACGCAGCTTTCGCAGGCTGTGGTCCAGGCCCTGCGCCAGGTTCTGCTCCCCGTTCTGCCTCCTCCACAACCGCAGCAGCTGCAGCAAGGCCTGCTGGGATGGGCAAGAGGCTGCAAGGTGACGGACATCGTCCTCTCGCACCCTGATTCCCGGGAGACTTTCCATCACTGCCAGCAGGTCGCTCACACTGAGGTTGCTCAGGCCCACGCACTTCGACACCTTCCTCTCACACTGGCTCACACCTGGCATAGAGTCACATGGGTGCTGTTAACATATCAGCAGGTGTGCTTTCAATTTTGCATATGATGTGACCCACCTGTCAGAACTTTTCTACTGTGATGTGCTCAACGATGCTGGCCGACAAAGCCTGCAAGTCGTCCCAAATTAAACCAATTTTAAAATACAGAATTTTACATGTTTAAATGTTAACAGCTGGGAATGCGTGTCCTAAAATGGATAAACCCTGTCTAAATGCCAACCACAAAATGCATACATTTCATATGGGTATTTCATCACAGCTTTGTTAATCAAATTAGATCAAATAATTTTAATGAATGTGGTCTCAGAAGTTTATTAACATCACATTATTAACATGTTCTTTAAATGATTTCAGGCATTTGAGGCAGGTGGTGCAATGGGTAGAACACCAGGCTCGAATGCTGAAGTTTCCCGGTTTGAATCCCAGTCTTGGCACCTGGTGTGTCCTCGAGCAAGACACCCAGCGCTAGCTTATTGTAACATGCATATGAAATGTTGTAAGTCGCTTTGGATAAAAGTGTCTGCTAAATGACTAATTATTTTACAAAAAAAGGATTTCCCTGCTAAATACAGCAGTTTGGATCCCATGTATAAAAGGACAACAGCACAATATCCAACAGGGTTACAATAAATGCATGGTACCAGAGGAGTACATCTGTTGAAGAAATAAATCTGTTGAGAAATAAATTGATAAGGGCTGAGAACTGCTCACTGTTGGCACAAATACTAGGTAAACTTATAATTACCAGAAACCTTAGCTTTAAAGTCAATATTCTGGGTGAATCCTTTGTCACCATCAGAAGGCCTGTTTTTTAAACAAATGTCATTATTTAATGTTACTCAGCATGCATTTTCAGAAAATCCCACAGCCCTCTTTTGAAACCTTCACAATGTTCACACTGTGATATGGCAATACATCTCCTCGTGTTAGAACTTCTCCATATTGTCCATTCAAATTACGTACAAAAACAGCAGCTTCATATCTGTTTTAACAGTGTTGGAGGGGACTTTGACTGATTATGAAAACCAGTCTGTACCAGTACTACTACAGTATTACAAAACACTGAGTCAGATTAGAGCTGTAGTCAGATAATAAGGTTATTTAGGTGTATCAGCTGAAAATTCACCTCCTCATCCAAGAAACCAGAGTGCAACACTACAGTTACGAGAAACGTAGAATCTGTGTGTATGGCCGAATGGTAATTTTTTTAACACGATGGGAAAATTTTTGACACTAAGTTGGTACCATAGTTTGACCTTATGACACAAATATAATACAACCTTTTATCAATACTAAGCATGGGAAATAATGAATTAGTAAACACCCTGAGCCCAGGAATTTCAAGTCCTTGTCTAAAGAAACAGCTCTAATACTTCATACACTTCAGTGAACCACTCTTAGCCCTGAAAAAATAAAGTTTTTTTAAGATGACCTTCTGTCCTTTAACAACAAAACTAAAAGATGCTAAAGCTGCACCCTGGACTGGGAACAGCGTGTATAAGTGTGTCTATACATTTAGACCTGAGAAATGGATGGACTTTACTTTGACATTTAGAGTGCAATGGCTTTTGTTTTGGCACGTGTAATATCACGTGTGATGTCAGCACACCCATGAGGACCGGGCAGCCAGCTGACCTTGGACCCATACGTGTACTGTTTTTTTGTATAATGCAGTGTAACACTGTTGTAAAATACACTATATATAAAACTAGTCAAACTGATTTAAATATATTTAACTTTAACTTATTGTAATATGGAATCTTATATGATCAGTAACAAGCATGGGTCACAGTGTTAATGTGTGTAAATTACTATAGGTCTACAGTATTACATTACATTCGAAAGTCCAGCCTGTCCTAAAGATCAAAATCAGCAGGCTCAATTGGGTGAGACGTCTGGGAATGCTGTTGTGAGAACTGGCTTGGACATTCCTACAAACATCACCTGTCAGAGGATTGTCATATGTCTAGATTCATCCTTACTGGAAAAACTATTATGGGCTAATACATGAGTAGGCAGTCACAGTCCTGGGGGTTCACAGTTTGGTCAGGGTTTTACTTCAGCAAATGGCTGCTCTTAACTGAACCAAATATCAATTAGACATTGACTTTTTTGTATTTATTTATTTTTTTTTGTATAATTAATTAATTTATTTTTTTTGTATAAATCCAGAAATATCAAAATCTTTATTTGCTTCTAATAAGAATTTTAAAAGCATGACAAGGACTTACTGATTAGCTTCATGCCATTTAACATCCATCCATTATCCTAACCAGCTTATTCCTGGTGAGGGTCGCAGGGAAACCTGGAGCCCATAGGGCGCAGGGCAGGGGACACCCAGGGCAGGGTGCCAACCCACCACGGGCAATTTGGACACACCAATCAACCTAACCTGCATGTCTTTGAACTGTGGGAGGAAACCGGAGTACCCGGAGAAAACCCACCAAGCACAGGGAGAACATGCAAACTCCACGCACACAGACCCAAGACGGGAATTGAACCCCAGGCCTGGAGGTGCGCGCCAACAGTGCTAACCACCACACCACCGTGCCGCCTTCCCATTTAACAGTTATGGTATATTTTAATCAATTTCTTGTTAATAATCACATCACTGCTTCGGATTAAGCATTCTTTGTCATTGCGACCTGATTCTGCTGTTCATTAATTATTACAATTTGAATACAATTAATGATTACAGTTTTGAATAAAACATGCTGAATTACCCAGATATTGTCTACTATGATTCTGGAGTTAGACTGCAGTTGTGTGATTTACATATTTTTGTTATAGATCTTAAAGCACAAGAGTATACATTTTTTTTTTCTCTGTAGCGAATTTTCTCAATAAATTACAAGAAAAGCATAGACCGGCACAATCAGGAAGAACAAAGAGAAGCAACAATGTAATTGATATTTAATTAAGACAGTGGGTCAAATTAATTTGAATGAACTGGCTGAAACAAAAACCTGCGAAACTACGGCCCTCTAGGACTGTGACTGCCCACCCCTGGGCTAACAGCTCACAACTATTCAGCTGTGGCACAGCACTCATTTTTACATGATGTACTCAACCCGACTCACTCAGGTTGTCATCACACTGAGTGAACAAAGAAAGAAGATGTGGTAGCACCGTTTTTGGTACGGGGGCAGCTGACCTCGGAGAAAGAGCCTGTCGTCCTTGTCTTTGTTCTTCTCTCGCCACAGCCGCAGGAGCTTCAGGGTCTGCTGACTGGACCTGCACGTCACCTTCACACGCTCCATGTTCTTCGTGTCCACCTTCTTGGCAGGAAGGCTGTCCTGTAGCTGGTCCAGCGAGCAGAGCCGCTGCGAGGCCAGGTATTGAAAGGTGACCTCCTGGCACAGAGTGACATCTAGGGGCAGGTGGGGGGTAGGAGACAAGTCAGTGTTCACCTTCTCTCCATCCAAGCCCTCACAGACCCTCATTAAAGCTAAGAACGTGGCACTATAACTAACTCCAGGGGGAAAAAAAACACCATCTGTTGACTTTCCTGCCAGTGTCATGGTTCATAAACACAGTTATTTTAACGTAGAGGTTTTAAAATGAAATTTCTGTGATTTCTTTCCCAGACAATGAGTCACGTCTAAGCAGGACGTGGCCTTGTATACCAGTTACGACATTGTTGGTACTGATTATACATGTCCAGTGTGCTGAAACTGAGGTCAATTGTTGCCCAAAAGTCAAGTGAATTTTGTTTAATAAGATCAGCTGTTAGCAGCTCAGTATTATTCATGCAAGGCTTTAACAGTATGTTGCAATAAAGGGTCCAGTCAACACACCTAGAGTCTAGCAGTAGTACCAAGTTTAGATTTTACCATAATTTTGTGAATAGATGTAGGTAGATGTTTCTCTCCCAATCTTGTAGATGTTCTTCCCCAAGTATTTCTACATTTAACCTTGACTTTTGTAAAACACTTGTAAGACTTGTGTTTACAGCACAATGTTAAATACCAATGAAGGGCGTGCCTGCTGAGGTTATTTCTTTAATGGTCCGCTTTAATATTTTATTCAAGATTTATGTCTCTGAGCTGTCCCACTGAGCCTGCAAACCACTTTACATCCCATTGCTGAAAATACAACGCCACCCCAATTCTGAACTCCCACTCGGTGAGGGCTGGAGTTTGACCAGGAATCCGTCATTAGGTGTTAAATCACTCGTCTGACTCCTTCTGGTGATGGACTCATGCTGCCTTAAACGGGCTGTACTAGAGGTAGACCTTTAAAATATTCATGGTCAGTTTGCAGGGCTTATTTTCTTAATGCTTTGGTTTCCTTTTGTAGCTTAAACACAGGCTCTGTGGAGACTCTGGGTTTTCTTTTGGTGTGTTTTCTGTACTTATGGCCTCTTTTTCCCCCAGCTTATAGCTGTATATGACATGCACACCTCCTGTACTTACCACATTCCAGTGTGTTGGCAGTTATTTCGCAGGCAGAAAACATTACTCTGAGGACGGCAGGGAGCCTTACAGCATTACCCAATTTTGGCTTTTTTTAGTTATCAGGGGTACTGACTATACTAGTGTGCCACAGGAAAATGACTGCCTCCATACATCTGCACAAAATCCTAAAGTTACTTAACTCCGATACGTCAGCCGGTTTACAGGTGAGTGACACTTTAGCCGCCTCATTTTTAACAAACATGCTGTTCAGCTGATTGAACACAAGCAATATTTAGTCTTTTTTGAATGTGTGCAGCCCGAGTGCAGCTTCGTGACCCACGGATCTTGCTGTCTGAGAACTTTTCAGCTAAGCTGAGCGATGAGGGGAGATCAGCCTGAGTGGCTGGACTGTTACGACACTACTTCAGCACCTGTGTGGCACTGCGGTGGCCGCTGATCACACTCGCTCTCGCAGACGGTGTCCTGCGTGGCCGTCCCCAGTTGTGTCACGCGCAGTCCCAGCTGGCTGCAGTTCCTGTGTGGGTGACACTGCTCCGTCGGTGAGGTGACACTGGAAAAGTATCCTTGTGGGCACTTCTCACAAACTGTGTCACTGTCTGGTGTCCCTGGAAAACAACAAACAAGTCTAAATGTTTGCAAATTACATGTTCAGCTTCTTACTGTTATTTACATCTATTGAACTTGAACACACACACGATAATACTTGTGAAATATACTAAAATGTACACTAGCAACTGGTATAAGTAAGACAGCTGTTTATGAAAATGCTGCTTTTAAAATCAGGATACACTACTTTAAATGGGTTTTCTTGCTGCCATATTAAAACAATTTTGAATAGGGAAGTGCAGAACATTTTGGGATTTATACTGTAAATAATAACATAGCAAATTTCGAGTAAATATTAAAGAGATTGTCAAAATACTGAATAGATATGTAAAACTGTAAACTATTCAACTTAATTAAGATAGCAGAGAGAGGATTTGAATTGGGGTATTTGTAACACTAACAGGACGTTTTGAGGTTGAAACAATGGTCTATGACAAGGATTTGGCCCTTCTTTTCTGCAGAAGTGAAAATAGGGGAAGTTGTGGACACTTCTTTCGCTTGGTTTGACTGCTGGGAACATACAGCAGCTCCTTTGTGGAATTTACACGCATATCTCCTACCTCCCTCCAATGCTTAATTTCATTTCAGCTTCCCTGTACGCCATATCGGCACGGTGGCGTGGTGGTTAGCACTGTCGCCGTGCACCTCCAGGCCTGAGGTTCAATTCCCACTTTGGGTCTGTGTGCGTGGAGTTTGCATGTTCTCCCTGTGCTTGGTG
>JABJVR010007453.1:0-11509 GCA_025773905.1 Chitala chitala | reverse complement strand
CTCTTGTAAGTTCATGCAAATAAGAGTACATAAAAGTTTGGTCATATGAAGTTAATATTTTATATAACCTTATATTAAATGATAATTTTTTTTTTTTTTTTTTTTTTTTTGACTAAAAATACATTTTATATTCAAAATTATTAATGATCCAAAATTTTCTAACTGGAAAAAATGTTTTTATTTGGTCATTTTCAACACAGCTGGACTGCAGCCAGAGAATCTTGCTGCCAATAAACTCTAGAAAATCTTTTGTCACTCCACATAGTGAGTTTGCTGTCTTCCTAATTCCACAAAGCATCTGTAAAAACAATTAAACTCATTAATTTAAATTCAAGCTTTGATGCCAAGTGCTAACTGCACACCACAGCATAATTTACATGCTATATTTGTAATGCATTACTTACAATGCTATGTTCCCGGAGCACATCAATCACAGAAGGCAAATCATTTTCTCCCATCGACTAGTAGCAGTTGTCTTAGTGCATATCCATGGCAGTTCCTGGATTCAGAATGCCTTACAGGTTGTTAAAACATCTGTAAATCTTTTATATAAAGATGACCGAACAACCATAACCTGTGATAGAGAGTGCTGATTTAGTAGCCATAGGCCATAAAAGTTCCAACAGTTCCGTTTTTTTGAAATAACATCATCATCTCTGATGAGTCCTTTGGTAACCTTTATATCTCCCACCCATTCAATGGTAAAAGAGCCTATGATCTATCTCTTGTGCATGTCATCCATAATATTACATAAACATTTACGCAGCAATATTTTTTAAGGGATCTCTGTGATGTAATGTAAATCTCAGTAGTCCTTTGAAGCTTTATCTATGTGGTTGGGACAGGGGCCCCAGGGAGGCAAGACAGAATCCAGGTCCTGTCAGTGAGTAGGTCTTGGAGTTTGCTGGGCACAGGGCAGCTCTTTGTGTTTGTGTGTGTGTGTGTGTGTGTGTGTGTGCGCATCCACATATTTGTAGAGAAGGTAGTCACAAGTGGGCCAGGGAAATCACCATATAATTGCAGAGCGGATTGTGTCCTGTGTACAGGATTAATTATGACAAATAATACCATCACCCACCCATATAATAACAATTCATGCCCTGCAATATCTGTGCCAGCAATGTTGCTATTGTACAATTTCCAGTGGAGGATTAAACCAAGAACTGCCAGTTACACAAAACCCTTAGACTATTTTTCTAGTAAGGGGAAGCTCCATCTAGTTTTAATTTAAAAAATAGTTCTCCATGGCTCAATACTTGGACATCTCTTTTTTCTTTGTAGCACATTGTCTTGTTATATGCAAACTCTTGTTATATGCAACATTTTACCCATATTTCAACATGTTAAAAATCATTGCATACTTAATACTAACACACTGTTTTCTTGTAGGAATTTTTGAGTGAATTCTTTCCATGGTTCTTCCCTATTTAAAGATCAGAACCTTTCCTAATAGTTTCTGATAGTTAACATTCCATTGCTCATAGACAGAGTTCATAACATAACTTTCTCAATGTAACACTTGTCTCAACAATAGAGACATTGAAATGGGCCTTTTGCTTTCGGATTTAGCAAGAGTCTACCACAAAGTCATGTGGTACATTACCATAGTGAACACACTACAGTAGAAGAGTACTACAGCACCAATAGTGTGTGTGTGTGTGTGTGTGTGTTACACAGTGCATACAATACTACTGTTAAGGCTTTTTGATTTTGTCTGCCTTTCCCACAAGGATATTCATGTTCATTGTTGAAAATCTTGTTTGTTTGCTGTAAGAGCAGTAACAGTTCACTGCCCAGTCACAGCAAAGACTCAAAAGTCAGTTTTTTTTTTTCTAGAAGACGGACAGTGAGAGCACAACTTCCTTCTTCATGCGTGAGATTCCTTCCCTGAAAGCCCCAGTCCTGGTATCATGCAAATACAGCAGAGGTGTGACAAGATGGTCAGGTGCAATGTGCAGGTGCCATGGGTTATAATAGCAGTAAAACAGAGGAAGCACTTGCATTTTGATTTAAAATTAGAACTGAAGTTTTTAAATAAAATGAGTGCAAAATCCACATTCAGTCTGATTATTTTGGAGCTCTCTACTAATTTGTTTATTATTGGGAAGTTCATAAAAAATGTTATTGAAATTAATCATCTAATGAATATTTCAATTTTGTTCATTTTTATTAGCCTAACATTAAACAGTTTAATGAACAGTGTCAACAGCTGGTTTACCAGTCCAGCTTTAATCATGATTCATTTGCCTTGCTCTGTTTTGCTCTAGAAATATTGCAGTACATCACAACAAATATAAGAGGGGTATTTGTTAAACTTTTTTTTCCTTTTGTTCTGCAGTGTTGGCATATCTGGTCGGCCCTGTTCTGTCAGATTACTGCAGAACTGGAAAAGCCAGGGCAGCAATCAGGGCTCCAGGCCAGAACTGCATGTTCATGCAGTGTGGATCAGATCTCTGCTCCAACCAGTTTCCCCACAGGTTAGGCAGGACAAAGGGTGTGGGTTGCTTCCTTTTACCTTTCTTTCGTTCACCCTCCTCTGTGTGTGTGTGTGTATGTGTGTGCGCGTGTGTGTATCTCTCTCTTCACTTCCGCCCTGCAGCTAAAGGGAATCTTGGATCTGGGTTGAGAAACAGAGAAAAACTGACAGAGAACAGGTAAGTCAATTTTCCTTCAGGTTTTACTAACACCAGTGATGGTCCAGATTGTGTATTGCTCCGTTGGTGTAATAAAAAGCCAGGATTATTACTTTACAGGAGTTTTTTTCATCCGTTCATAGAATGGGTGAAGGGTATTTTTCAGTATCAATCAGCTATAACACAGAAGATATGCAGAATTTACCACCAAGGCATTGATCATTGACAGCTGGCTATTTTTTAAACTATGATGATTTGTCTTAAAACATAGATATTGGGGGATGTTGAACACGTGTTGTGTTACATCTGGGCTTTGGTCCAGATTTCATGTAGGACTTTAAGACATTTGAACACTGTGATGGACAGGAGAGCACTCTGTTCGTCCAGCATGTAATGGGAGAGGGCTCTTTTGGGCTGTTTTGATAGTGAAGGTTGCAGACCCCTTTTCTAAATGTACTGTGCTTGGTCACGTGTGTGGATTCGCCTGGTCCTGGCTAAGTGTCACTGTTGTAGGGTTCTGCAACATGCATGACAGCACGCTGCAGAGGACGTGACACGCAGCAAGCGTGCGAGAGAGGGGCGCAAGGCTGTACTTTTTCTGAGATGTGCAGCTTTGCAATGCACTTCAGACATGTTGTGACAGTGCACTCCTGATGTGACCGGTTTTCTGTAGCTTGCTTTCCCACACTCGTATAAAGATACCTGGCACTTTTTTCCTCTTGTCACTCAGCGATTTTTAATGCATTATGGGTAGCCTTTTTGCAGCAGTTCTAGGACATTCTGGTAACTGTGATACTGCAGTCCCATGTAGTGAACAGTGAGCAAAATGACAGGGTGGTGCTGTCAGCATTTCGGCACGCTAACTGTGATCTGCTGCTATAAATGTGTGACCCTGTGCAGAGCAACACAGCTGCCTGCTGGATTCTATACATTCATTTATCAGACCCTTTGTCCAAAGCGACGCACAAATGAGTAACAGTACACAAGCATATTAAAACGAGGTTGACGATATCAGGGAATCCATCTAACAGTAAGTGCTGTCCTGTAGTCATAAGTACAACATATTTGTACAGCATAGTGACCGTACAGGCAAAATCTTTGGCATTTGGTGCAAACCTCTCATGAGTTACCCGAACCATGCTTTAATATCACGTGCTCAGTGAAGCTTGGCTGCCAAGGGCCCCGGCCCCTCAGTGTGTGCCTGGACAGCTCTGAGTATGGGGTGTCCTGCTGTTCCATCGCAAACACAAAACGGTATCAAAAGAGAAGTGTGGGCCCCAGGGCTCCCTGTCTAACTTTGCAGAAAAAAGAAGTAGGAAGGTTCCAGCAATGCCTGCGATGAAGTACGGGTTACTCAAAAACGTTATGAAACTGGAGCTTTGCAATCAGTCTGGGTCAGATTTTGGGAAAACAGTGTCTCCTGTGGTGATGTTCTGAACACTATGGAGAGCACAAACCCAGTGTACCGTTACTCTATTCCTGGGATCTTCTGTCTGTAAGGTTGGCACATCAAGCCAAGACTTGTCTGTTTGGATACTGGGCATCTGACCTCCACACTAACAGAGAAAAGCATGTAAGGAGGAAAAGAAATAAAATTTTAGTGCTGTCCAAAGGAATTGCTCTGGTACCATAAACTGGTTTGTGTGATGCTGGGTAGAAATGGGCTTGCAGAGTTGTGTTGTTTTCAGGTGAAGATGTGCACTTTTCAGCCAGGGTGAAACATGGAATGTTGTGATGTCTTCACTAAATGGGTGATGGCAGTAAGGGGGTGTCTTACAGTAAAGCCAGTGTCTTCTTCAATGTTCTCAGCTGAGCATCAGACAGTGTTTGATTGGGTATCCACTGTTTGTGTTAAATTTACTCACTCTCAGACCACATCATACTGCTTGCTTCATGAGCAGACATTTGTACTATTTACATTTTAAAAGAGCTACACAATTTATAAATTCATTATGCCTACGCTTTTCATCCTATCATCCAGTAAGACAGGGCTGAATCATTGCTGTTGTCACAGCTTGTCCAGATGGGTCACAACTTGTCCAGATGGGTCACAGCTTGTCCAGATGGGTCACAGCTTGTCCAGATGGGTGCCTAAGCAGCCTACAGTTCCTGAAAAAGACTTTGCAGAGCTCTGCAGGCCCAACTGCATGTTACAGCAGAGACATGTTGCCTCTTGCTTGGTTTCCTTATTAAAGTCTATTAACATATCCAAACTTGTTGCGAGAAAGCGGCTCACATGAAAAATGACAACTGCAAGGGCGGGTTTCCGCCGTCCTGCTCACAGTTATACAGCAGAGGAGTATATCAGATTGTCATTTCGTTCATTATTCATTACGCCGACTATGGCTAATTTATGGCTAATTTATTTATGTAGCTTCACCCACTCAAAGTGGGGTGCAGTGTTTTCAGTCTTGTATGATGGTATTGCCACAGTGATCCAGGCTGCACTTCAGTGTGCTGTGGAGGTTTACCAAAGGTGTGCCATGGTCATGTAATATTCCTGACATCAGGAGACCAAACCATGCCACCTAAGATTTATGTCTGTTTACAGAAGTAAAGGAAAGAGTGATGTCATGTGCTGAAAAGTGTATGATGAGCAGCGGCAGTCTCTGCATGATGCCTTGCAAAGAATTGAGAGCAGGAACGCTCTACTTTTGTGGATGTTTGCTGTGATAAATAACAGCAATTAAGGGGTAATTTAGATACTTAATGTTGTGTGTGACAGTGACAGTAGTAAAAAAAACAGTCTTTGAAAACTGACTGTCACTTTCACACATGCTACATACACACACACACACACACACACACACGCGTGCGCGCGTGAGCGCAAAAATAAGCTGTGCTCTAGGCACCTTCCTTGAAAATCCTGTAAATCCGGTTTCAGTCGTTATAATATCTGAAATGTTCATCCAGTTTTGACTGCTTCACCATTGTTAGTGAGTATTAATATGATCTGAACATAGTGTATGTGTTTTTCTACAGAACCTGTGAGCAAATCAGCTTACGCTAAAGAGGCAGGAAGCGATGATCTTTGTGCCCTTGGAGTAGAAAGGGTAGAACTTAGCCATGGCTTTGGAGAACTTCAATGAGCTTTTGAACAAGCTGAAGGTTCTGCATGAGAGGGAGCTTGAAGGTGGGAGAAATATGATTTTAAAATAAGTTATTACTGCAAAGCAAGCCAATGTCTCAAAATGTTTAACCTGTTTTCCAGGTTGGCAGGAAAGGGTGTTGGAGTTAACTAATCAGAAATGCTGGTGAGAGTTGATCCCATGCTTGGGAACCCAAGTAAAATACCCATTACTGCATAGTATGGTACGGGGCGGAGGTGAATAGGGAAGGTAGTGACAATCACAATTACTGTGCCCATAAGCAGCGATACACAGCGGATGGAGGAGCTGTTCAGCAAGAACCAGCAGTTACGGGAGCAGCAGAGGCTCCTAACTGAGAACATTAAACAACTGGAGAACAGGTGCGTGCTTGAGTCTCGTACACCACGTTTCTGCTGCACCTCGAGAACTAGCCTGTGTGCAGGTATGCCATGAGCGTGCGCGTGTGTGTGTGTTCGCTGAGCCTGATACCATGCATCTGCAGTGTTTTTAGAGGCTTGCAATGCATAATAAGGTCATTATAAGCTATATGTGCTGTTTTTTCCGTGTGTCCCCTGCATGACCTCTGCTGTTGTCTCAGGTTACGAGCAGGTCTATGCGACCGCTGCACGGTCACGCAAGACCTGGCCAAACAGAAGCAGCAGCAGTATGAGACATCACAGATCCAGAGTCTGCACCACATCTCTGTCCTGGGTACCTAAGACTTACCTCTCATCCTCACTATAGTGCTCTTAGGGCCACAGATATTGCTGGTCATCCATTTCTGTAACTCTTTATTATTATGTAATTTTTACATAAATAAATCGTTTCATGGAAATTCAAATTGTCTGAACATTCAACCACCCGCTGTTTATAAAATCAGTGAGAGATAATGGGTCCTGATTAGTTTATAATTCTTTAAATTATTATTTTAATAATTAATTTATAATAATTAGTTTACAAGTTACTTCGTTAATTGAGAAATTTTTATGCTTGGTTCCTTTGCAAAGTTAGCTTCACGTTATGCCAAGGACGTAAGTCTGGTTTCAAGGTACTGGGTAGGTTTTATGCCTTCACCCTGTGTTGCCTGGACCCTCCTGACCCTGAGCTGGATAGCCTGTATTAATTAATGAATTAACAGATGAAGTAAACAGGAAGCCAGAGTTACATAACTAGTGCTTGTGTAATTTTAGTGAGTTTAGCAACCCCATAAACGCACCTATGTTGTTCTCGGTTTTGAACACAGTGTAATAACATTACTTGTTTGCACTTTTCGGCAGTTAGTGAGATGAACTCGTTAAGAAGGGAGAACAAAAGGCTGCAAGAGGAGGTGAAGAGTCTGAGAGGCACGATCGAGTAAGTTTGTCACGCTAGGACAGAGGAGCAGAGAGTTATAAGTGAACGGTGCATGTTAGTGATGTCGGCGCATGTCACAGGCAGCGCAAGGGCACGTCAATCAAAGGAAGCAACGCGGACATATGTATACGTTTGTGTGTGTGCGTGTGCCTATGTGTGCATCATTCGAGGGGTCAGAATGGTCACGGCTCACAGGCGTCCACACCAGAGGTTGGAAGGTCACCCAAATCCGCGCACTCGTCCATAGCAACAATGAAAGCTTGCAAGCAAGTGAAGGCTGGCTACCCTGCGGCGGGACCCCATGTGAAGAGCGACATGGAACACTATGGTGCCTACAGCACTGAGGGTGAGGACAGAAGCCCTGCTGCTGATCACACTCTGCAACGCTATAGCGACACTTTAGTGATGCCTTGGTGACAATTCACTGTCACTTACCTGCAGATGTGGAGCAGAGGAATACAAGTACAGAAAGTGTTAATGCCTTTTTATATTGCCTCGCTTAACTGGTTTTTTTCTTTTGAATTTCTACAGAGAAGCTGTCAGGATACAGAAATTCACAAAACTGGAATGTGCAAGAATCCTATGGCGTAACTATTTTGCTATACATTCATAAATAATAACAAAATTCAGTGGGTAAAAAAATTGTATGCAAGTGAAGAAAATCCCCTAATATTGTGAAAAATAATTCGTCCCTTTCGTTCCACAGATTTCCAGCAAGATCCACACCAACAGCCCTCCATCCTGCACAGGCCAACGGGTCGACACTATAACTTCTCGGGGAAACTTGCCTGATGTAAAGAGGTGAGAAAAAAACGGAAGCAGAGGGATATACAACATGAAAAAAAGTTGTTAAACATTAATAAGAAAAGAGCTGAGAGGATAGAAGAGCACTGTGACCTGCAATGGCCATTGTGGGAAAGAACTGTAAGCCAGAAAGAGTCTTATAGATGTTGTGTTTGTATGCACACTCAGGGTTTGTCTCTGCTTCTTTCCTATCATCCTCACTCTGCTCTTGTATCCTGACCAATCTGTTCTCCTCACTTGTGTGACCTCAACCCTCTCCTCTCAGAGCGTGTAGCACTGATGGTGTGGACCCGCTGCATTCACCCACTCCTACCTCTCACCCTCCTACCTCCCCTTCGCTCTTATTGAAAGGTCTCCACCTACCCACTGCTTCTCCTTCTTCTACATCTTCTCCTTCTTCCTCTGCATCTTGCTCTTTTTCTTTTGTTCCATCGTGGGATGAGAAGCTGGGCGCACACCCTGATCCTGTGCCAAACCTCTTCCGGCCCCGGCCTATCAAACGGCCTCGGCCCTCGTTTCCGTTTCCCCTGATGGACCATCAGGAATGGATTCTCATGAACACAGTGCCTCTAATGGAGACTAGTAAGAAGGCAGGGGTACAACAGCAGCTGACCAGTGAAGCCTCAGAAGACCATCACCGGAGCCAGTGTAAGAGACGCAGCCTGGGACCTCTTCCCAGCAGTGTTCTGACCTTGATGGAGCCTCCATGTACAGAGGAGCAGGGAAAAGATACATTCAGAGAAAGGCAGCAGATGCCGCTACAGAAAAGAGGAGCCACAAAGGACAGTGCAGCAGTCACCACAGGAGAGGCACCTCTTGACCTCTCTGATCCCAGACGGTCCAAGACAGAGAACCAGTTAAATTCCCCCAAAATCAGCTTGACCACAAAATCAGATGTCAGAGAAGAAGCAGAGGGCGCAAGCAACGGCATAAGGATGACGACACCACCGCAAACTAACACTTCAGCGCAGACATCCTCCTTTACCTCCTGCTTAGCTGTATCAGCACTCTCGCCCCATCAGGCCTGCTTACCTACCAGTCTGGAGGAGGGTCAAGACCAGTCTGTCAGCCTGCAAAGTGCAGAGGTATCCCTCAAGCCTCCTAGGCAAAGCTACGGGCTCAAACTGACCACATATTAATAAATGTTACACGCAGGGGTTGCACGTGTCATCATAAAAAAAGACTCAAAATAGAGTTACATTTGTATAGACAGAGGTGGTCAAGCAGCTGATTTCAAAAAGAGATTTTGAGCTAAATCCAAAATATGAAATTTCCAGTCAACTCAGCAAACATCAGAAGGTTGGCTCATGAAATTCCCAAGCTGACACAATCAGTCAAACACATGCAGATCTAGTTATATGGGTGGTGGTTCATTTAAACGTAGCCTGTAGATTAGAAGAAATACATGTTTTGTTTTTCCAGTCCGTTATTCCATGATGGTAGGCACCCACATTAATGATGGTAGGCACCCATTCTGCATTCTGGTTATTTTATATTTTTGCTGCACTAGGGGATTCATATGTATGTATGTCCCGTATTTTTTGTTGTGCACAGTAAATAGTTTATACATTATTGTCAAATAAGATACTGACTGGTCTAACTGAACAGGATTAAAATTACTATAGGAACAATATGAAGGCCCCAACAGAGTGAAGGAAGAGGCAAATCCACAGAATTTACCAAAAGCTGAACAAAAGAAAGTTCCTGTGCTTACCATCTCTCTTCGTCCTGGTAAAGGTCTCTGTTCTATGTAATTTTTTATGTGTGTTTTTTATGCATTTGTGTGTGTGTGTGTCTGTGTGTGTGCCACCAGCCAAACTGTTTTTCATATTTGCGTGTCACTGTCCTCACAGTTGTTGTTCTCGAGGCACTGAAACACAACTTGAAAACTCAGGATTTGTCGGACCATAAAGTAAGTCTTTTGTTGGTCTTTGAAAAACCAAAGTGCCAGTTTCCTGTGAATATACTTTTCAAAAATAAAACCAGCTGACATTGTGAGGTGTCTCTGCAGTGACACTGTTCATGGATTATAACTGATTTGCATTTGGGATTGGAGCCCTAAAACAAATGGTTCAGGAAGGTGAGCAGCTTTTTAAAATGCCTGCATGGATTGTCTCTATAGACCACAGCTGTTCCGAATCAAGAGGACATTGAGGAGGGAGAACAGGAGGACTCGGCCTCCCCTGAAAGGAACCAGAATGGCAGAAGGATGAGGACAGGACAGGTCACAGGGAGAGATGGTGAGGAGAAGACCCTTTTGCTCTGTCACATTCTAAACCTCTCCATTTACAAATGCTTTATACAGACCCATTTGTTCATGTTGTCATTTGCCTCCTGATGTGGTGGTGCATGATTCCCTGTATTTCACAGATCTCCACACCATTAAAGATGCACAACTAGGACTGTGTCACTTCTTTATGGGAGAATCTGGCTGCTACAGCGCCACTAAGAATTAATTAATTTGACCATTGAAAAGACATTCATAATCACAGAATAAGGTCCTGGAACATGAAGTTCTTTTTGTGTGTTTATACTTTTACATTTTGTCATTTAATGTATGCATTTGTGATACATGACTAACAAGTCAATACATACAAGTTGTATAGAGGGGTTATAATTAAACGTTACCTATTCAGCACTCTCTGTAGCTCTAACTGCTGATTGGCATGACACCAACACTGGTACGTATACTGATCAATGGATGGGGAGAAGGATTCCAGAAAAAAAGTTGTAATTATAAAGCTGGAACTATGTATTTCCTGTTGTACAGTGCCATATTTTTCTCTAGTGGCAGACAACATATACGATTGTGCAGGATTGTTTATATACTCACCAGTACATTACAAATTTTAATTTTATTGACAAATTTAGAGTGGTACAAATTCTAACGCTTACAGAAACTATCACCACTGAAGGCAGGCAGATTTAAGTAACTCATAGTTTCAGACAAAGGGAACACCACTAGCATATTAGCCTAAAATATTTGTCACAATGGTGAGCTGCTAGTTCAGAGTAGTATTATTGTTCTCAATCAACTTGAAAATTAAACTAATGCACTTAAAAATATAATTTTGGCACATTCTGTAGAGCAGGGGTGTCCAGTCATGGTCCTGGAGGGCTGCAGTGGGTGCAGGGTTTTCTTTCAACCAGTTCATTCATTTTAATTTGATAACTATCTGTCTGAATTAAATATCAATTACATCCTTGCGTCGCTGTATTCTTCCGCATCATTTGCATATGTCTGCACTTAGTTGTCTTAATTATTTGATCGAAAATAACAGTTACAGAGAAGAAAGTAAAATGTGAGTCTCTTGTGCTTTCAGATCTGTAACAAATATATAAATCACACATTAGTGTCGCTGTAACCGCAGAATCAGAGGACAAATTGTCTGGATAATTTAGCATGGTGTTTTATTCAAACCGGCAATATTTAATCACATTCACATTGTAATAATAAATGAACAGCAAAAACAGGTGCCAATGACAAAAAATGTTTAATCAGGAGCAGTGACTTGAGGACTTAAATGATCATTAACAAAAACTGATTAAAAGATCAAAGTATATCATAGTTGTTAAAAAATGCTGAGAAGCAACATCAGCAAGTCCTTGTCATGCTTTTAAAATTCTTTT
>JABJVR010007452.1:0-11511 GCA_025773905.1 Chitala chitala | reverse complement strand
CACATTTAAAACAGCATCTGATGTTGTATCCTGGCTATAGCAAAACAGGAGAGGTAAAATATGGAAAAAGTGTTTACTCCACATAAACATATATAGTTTGCTCCCTTTCTAAATGTATTTAATATTAATACTGGACATTGACAACTGATTAATAGTAGAATTTTATGAAAATGTTTTCAAACAATATAACTTGATTTAATAATAAAGCGTGGACCAGAATGTGTGTGTGTGTGTGTGTGTGTGTGTGTGTGTGTGTGTGAGATCTGAAATCCCTTTTCTGAATAAATAAATATACAAATATAAGTACTTTGATTAAAAATTTCTCATTCCTGTTCTTTCTGTGCTTTCATTCACTATTACATATAGTGCGTTTATATAATTTATTTAGTGTATTATATATACATGTATGTATGTATATATATATATATATATATATATATATATATTTGTGTGTATACATACATACATGTATATATGTATGTATATATATATATATATATATATTTGTGTGTATACACTAATAATCTAATTATGCAATTATGTTTGAAGTATCAGAGGTTAATAAATGAGTTCTAGAACAAATTTTTTTGTTGTCTCAATTGTATATTGATGTAAATTTCAAGAATTACAATACATGCATATAATGCATACAAATGCATCCATAAGTGGACCCTCAAACCATGGAAATCAAAGGCAAACAACAGTATTGTTTACCCTTACTAAAACATGTTTTAAAACCCTAAACAAATAGCTGAGCTTTAAAAATTGTACCATAATTGAGACCCGAGTCAACTTGAATTAAGTATGGCGTTTGTGGCTATTTGTAAAAATCTATTTGCAGAAAGAGGAAAAGCATTGTGTTTGACATTGACAAAAGGTTAAATAGTAATATTCCTCCACCCCTCAAGGGGGAGACATACATGGAGTATCCTTTCGTAATATTTGTCCATGTCAGGGGTATTGTTAACCATAGCAGCTTTGTTTGATACCAACCCACACCCCCTCCACCACGCGTGCACACACACACACACACATACACACACACGCACACACACACACACACACACACACACACACACACGCAACCCCCCCTTCCAGTTTAGTAGTTGCTTAGAGTTGATACAGAGGGGGAATAAATAGCAACATAGTTTTTATACTAAAGGGATTTTTCCTTGCACAGCTGCAAATGTGTGTGCATGCATTCATGCATGTGTGTTTCTACCTGAACTAAATGCACCAGTGTGACAGAAAGTAGCCTAAAAGGTAAAATGAGCATCTCTCACGCATCATCTGAAGATGTAAGAATAACATCATCTGAAAAGGTTTTAGCAAAGACTTCATTTGTAAAAGTATCAGTCATTTATTGTCAATGGACAGATATGCATAGACAAAAATCCATACAAAGAAAGATAAAGACAGACAAAAAGAAAATATATATTGTGACTACATACCAGCACAAAAGAAGATCACTGACAACAAAGGTTATATTTCACAAGAAATGATGAAGATCCAGCCCAGCTTTTGTTCAAACTTGTCTGTATCTATCACTGTCATAGGAACAGCTTGTAGGTCCCTCTCAAATCTGAACTCAGATGTCCGTATTTCAGTAAATTAGCCAAAAAAATAGGAAATATAAAACGCACTGTGAAATCATGACTGTTATAAATGTTGAAACTTCTGGAACGTAATTAAAGAATCTGCATGCTGCCATTAACTGAAAGAATTTAGTTTAACCAGGAAAGAAAATTCCTGGAGGATATAATTGATGCCAACAAGCAAATAATTCACAGGATAAGGAAGAATTTCACAGTGTAGACGTTATTTATTTAACAGTGTGTTTTATTTAATTCAGAGACTTTTCTAAGTTGGATACTTGTGATGTTTGGTTCAAATGAAAACCATAGAAAAGTTATAATAAACAAAGTTGCGATTTTTTTTTTCTTGAAATATGACTTTGTTCAGTCTTATACATTAGAATTATTAAATAACTGACTAAAGTGAAAATGTTACTTTGAATATGATCAATATAAATATGTGATACAGTGAAATACAAGAATGTAGATGGAATAGAAGCTGAATATAATTACAAGGCCTTTGCTCTTCAGTAGCACAGAGGTTTATGTTTTAAATCAAACTGTGTACCTAAATATTTTATGGGATATTTCTTGTGTAGTATTTACATGCTAATTGCAAAGCCATATAATTAGCGTGTGTGTGTGTGTGTGTGTGTGTGTGTGTGTGTGTTTATACGTGCATTTTACAAGAACCAGGTTTTAGTCCTTTCTGTATAAAGCTCAGCAGTGAGTATTTATGAACGTAGGGCTGTTAAGTAAGACTGAAGCAGAACAAGCAATGATGACACAAACGACAGGAGAGAGGCGTCCTCCTCAGAGAGCACATGTAGTCATGCCAATCCAATGCCCCGGAGGACGGTCGCTAGGCGCCCAAGTGATAGGTGTGCCGGTGTGGTACATCGACAGAGAAATGCACTGAAAAGTGATGCTGTCTGACCCATAAACTAAAATGTTACCTTTCCTGTTTATCAGCTTTAGAGGTAAAGAGGGCATCGTATGGGCACGGCCACCACACAGCATGTTGAATTAGGTCAGAACTTTTTGCCACAAGGGCTCCTTTGTTTTCTAGAACTCTTAACTTGCATTAAAGACTGTAAGTGTATGGTGATGAGTGTTTCCATGACAAATTATTTGATAAAGCTTTGGCAGTGATTTTTGCCTCTGTTATTCATGCTGTATTAGTTGCCAGTTTCCAAACATACACTTTCATGTCACCAAGTGCTGTTAAGAGAGTCCATCCATTCAATCTCAGAACTTCAGTGCAACCTAGCCTTACTGGCATTTGGCGCATCCCCCGTTAGCGTATAAAAAGCTCCCCATGTTTAGTCCATTTGATGAGCATAATCCGCCATGAGTGCTGTTTCATCTAGACATGAGCATGTAGCTGAGGGTGTAGCCTCCTTGCGTGCGGCTCCTCTGAAATGGTTAACCTTGCCATGCGATGTGTGCTCAGCAGCTGTGCAGGCGATTTGCTCAGCATCTTAGCACCGTCCTCAGGTCACCGCTGCCCTTCAACTGCAACGTGTCACCGTCTCCAAGGCAGTGACAGCTGGTTACGCACCTGCTGCTCTGACAAGAGAGAAGCTAACGGGCCTGTGTGGGTCCTCTTTGGGTCGTGCCATTGGCAAACAGAAGTACATGGATGGGCAGCTCACCAACTGCTGCTGACCTCCACGATCTAGAGGTCATAGACTTAGACACACACATTCACTCCAAGCAACTGGCATCTAACTGGTAGTTAAATCTAATTAAACAGTAACTGTTTTTCTTTTTTTTTTTGTTCTTTAAAAATGTGTATATTAAAGCTAAATTGAGGTACATATAACATGCACTTTAAATATAAAAGATGGACTTTAATTTGTAATGCAGACCACATACTATTAATACTATAGTAAAATTGCAGTACTGCTAAAACAATGGATCAACCACATAAGGAATGTATATAACATGTATATATATATTTTTGCAAAATAGCTACAATTACAAAGAAATAATTTTAGTCTTGTCAGTTTGTGATTAATTAGATTTTTGCATCCAATGTTCACTAATATTATCCCTGCCTTATTTAATAAAAATTACTGTAAACATTTTTTTCCAATTTATGTTGGATCCAAGTTTCAAGAAATAGGCCATTACGTAACCAAATTTCTAAACCTTGCTTCCAGTTCAAATCCCAGTTCACACCACGTTTACAGAATTAAACTCTTCAACTGACTCGTGACCAGATAAGCAATAATGTGCTTATATTCAAAGCGGGCTAACTTTGCACTTGTGAGGTTCTGTAGGTACAGTCTTTCTCTTCACACTTGGCTGGTTAAAGCTGTTGTACAGCCACGTGCCGTAAGGACACCCGAGTTCATCAGGAAGCCTATTACACACCGTGCTTTTAATTTTAACCATGTCTTCGCTCTCACTTTCGCCGCTGCTTGTCTCCCTTCACTGCCTACCAGCTAGGGCCACTATAGAGTTCAAGGCCTCGGCGCCAGCGTGCCGGGCTGTCAAAGGAACAAAACCATCTCGACTAAAAAATTTTGAGCTCACTTCTTGGCCAGGGTCATGTCCTCATCATCAGGCCATCTGACAGCCTTCCAAGTTAAAGGCCTGAAAATAACAGCCCAGTCTTATTCGGTCTTATGTGGAGTGCTGCACACAGCCTTCAGCTTTCTTCTTCAAACCTCAGCACACTCACTGAGCTTTAGACTGCGGCTCTTAAAACATCGCACTTGTACATGCTGACCGTGTGACCAAAGGTATGAAAAGCATATATTCAATTAAAAACCCCGGCAAGCAATCTCTGTTATGGTTTATCAGTTGAATATCCATCCATCTATTCTCTATACCGCTTATCCAGTTCAGAGTCGTGGGAAGCCTGGAGCCCATGCCAGAAAGCACAGGGTACAGGGCAGGGGACACCCTGGGTAGGGAGCCAACCTACCACAGAAACTTGAATATCTAAAATATAAGTTTTATTTGCACATGTACGATCAAAAAGAAATTATTGCAGCATAATGGTTAACGGGAAATTTTAGGGAAAATACTTGTTGCGTTCAGATACTACGAGGCGTTCTAAGGTTCAGCAGGGGAAGGCAAACTAAAGTGTAGCACAAAGCCACAAAGTCAATGCAAGGATCGTCAGAGGAAAGCAAAGTAAAGCAAGGTGTAGCACTAAACTACAAGACAATGCGAGATAGAGGAAGAAGGGACGGGTGAAGTAGGCACAGCACAGTGCCTCAAGGCCGGAGATTGGGCCGTCTGCTGAACTTCTACTTCTTGTTCAGTCTGTGATGTTTTTGGTTCTTAAATGTTAGTATAATGCCATGCTATAGAGTATAGTAATCATCAAAGGCAAAAACTATATTATTGTCTCTAAATAATCATAATCTGTGTCTTTTTAGGTTTTTATTAGTTATAAATTGGAGAATTAAAATGGGCCCTGCTTTTGTATATTTTCGTGCACATCCCAGGTTGCAACCCTTTTCTCAGTATGGAACAAAAAACTTGCACATTAACATGTCATTGATTTATTATTATTATTATTATTATTATTATTATTATTATTATTGGAGATTGTAATTCAGAGACCACCTATCTGAGGCATTTTAAATTAAGTGGGCTGTAATAGGAGCCAAAGTAGTTGCACCTGAACAGGTGCCAATTAGGGCCGCAGGAACGTTAAATTTAGCTAATGATGTGATCACTTGTCTGTCCGTCACGTTCCTGCCAAGCCAATAAAGTCTGCTACTTTAACTAACTTGCTAACTGTATGCAGCAAATTCATTTTACTGATCGGATGGTAACCACCTTATGTTGCGTTTCCTGGTTATTTCTGTGCGTTGCTTGCACATGACATCAGCATTATTCTTATTACAGCTGGAGAATGGGCTAAGAAAAGCCTTCCTTCAGGGTGCATGAATAAAAAAGGGGGGGTATTAGGTCCCATATATTCCATGATTTTAAACGGCCTGGGAAAGGAATATATTTTTTTATGAGCAGTGGACAGGATAAGTATAATGCACATTTTCTCTCAGGCTGCGGAGTTCTCCTAGGAATGACAGCACAGATAGGAGGTCGCTTCTCGGAGATACGCTTCTCATTACCAGCAGTCAGTGCATGCCTTCTGCTTGCTGGCCGTGTGACACCAGAGCAGGAATCAGCCTTCATAAACGGCCACGAATCAAGCTGAACCAGCTCGCCGCTACACTCCATTACTGTAGATTCCCGAGTGACATCGGGCATAATTGCATTAACCTTTTTTTCTTTTTTTTTTTTTCCAAATTTAAATAAGAAAATTATCATTTAATGAGGTATGAGGGGGTCTCTGCTTATGTATTACCTGCAGTTAAATGTATTTGGTACACAAAAGAAGATGATTATTGACATGACACGTGCCGAACGTGTGTAATGACGGTTGCGTTTGTGATAATGAGAGCATTGCTTAAAAAGCCATTTTAATGTTACAGACAAATGATGTGATTTATGGGGGCTCAAGGTAGCAGTGGTGACATAAATGGATCACAGATGGGATGTAAATTGGTTGCTAAGTGGCACATATTGGCCATAATAGACTGAGAGCTGTCCTATGGCCAATGGACCATACATTCATTTCCTCCCTCTCAGGTTTAGCTATGCTGAGTGACTTTCGCCGATGGTTGAAATTAATAAATAAAACAACTAATACCTTTTCCACTAGCAAACGTCTGTGTCACACCCCAGGCATTAGCAACTGCACAGCATCACACACCGCTAATGGCACCCTTGCACTCTGATGCTCTGTAGGAAGTACCTATTTGTGTGCCCACAATTGAACAGGATTGTCTCTCCCATGGCCCGGTGAATTTTAATAACAGATCTAGAGGGATAAGGTTGAACAATCCCCATTGAACAAACACTTAGAATTTTTTTTTTAATAGTGTATATTTGGTGTTTTGTAGCACAGATATTGACTCCTTATCAGTATTTTATTAGCTTATTCCTCTCAATTTCTTTTGGTTGCTCGAAAAACCTGTAACTCAAAGCATGCAGAAACATTCACTTCAGTGCTTCCTCATTAGCGCCTGAAAAAAGAGAGCACAGAACACCATGCAAAATAGCAAATTCACATCGTACAAGCAATACAAAAAATAAACTCCCCAGTAAGTGATAAGTATTACATCTTAAGAGCAAGGTATTTTGGCTACTTAGTCAATTAAACTGAGAGAAGAGAAGATGAGATAATGGAGCGAGGGATGCTATACTGGGGTTTGGTGAGAGGTGAGGGAGGAATAGCTTAACAGCAACATCCAGTACTCTGCTTTCCTCTCCCTGGTTACACAGAAAGGTGTGAGGGGTCACATTCTGAGGGTGTCCAAGGCTTTCCACGTACACGGTCCAGACCATGAATCTTAACGAAAACAAAAGCCGACAACACAGCCTTCAACACAACGAAATGTGACTGTTTCCATGTGAACTGTATGTCAACCTACAACAATGGCTCATAAGTCTGTTTTTCTTTGGATTTTCGAAACAAAAAGAAAAGTCCTCAGTGTGCGCCCGTTTATTTTAATGCCACCATAGCTTTGAAAAATGAACATCAAAAATGAAAACATCTGTAAATTAGTTTTTTCTGTTTAAAAACAGAAACATTTGTTTCTGTTTAACAAATGTATATAATCATAATTTTTGGAGTTCAGTTGAAAGCATGTATTTGCTAATAAAGATTGAGACATTGCAATAACTACAACTATAACTACAGACTCAGGTTGGATTGATTTAATTTTAATTTATGTGTTCCATTAATTAATTTAAGGATGTATGAAAATCTTGGCCTAGTATTAAAATACAATTGCACTTTTGACAGGAAGACAGGAAATTAATATATTACTAAATGGAAATAGTATATTGTATATGATATTTATTATTTATTTAATACATTGGGGGCACAATGGCTCAGTTGTTAACACACTTGCCTCGCACCTCCAGGATTGGGGGCTCCAGTCCAGCATTGCTCTGTGTGTGGAGTCTGCATGTTCTCCCCGTGCTCCGTGGGTTTACTCCAGTTTCCCCCCATAGTCCAAATGCACGTGTTGTAGGATGACTGGTGTTTCAAAATCACCCACAGCGTGTGACTGGGTGTGTGCGATTGTGCCCTGCATTGGGCTTGCGCCCCATCCTGGGTGCATCCTGCATTGTAATATAATATACCTGAGACAGGCTCCAGGTCAGCCCCTCAACCCTGCAAAGGATTAGTGGTTTTGACAATGGATGGATGTAACAACTTGTTTTATAAGTCTATTTGTTTTAACAAATTTTTAAAGTGCTTAGTCAAAAACATGCCACCAGTTTTTATTCTGATAGCCTGCCACCCCGTATCCTCCGATAACCCTTAACTTTAATGTCAAAGTGTAAGAAAACAAATTCCTTCTTTATTTCTCATGAGGGCCTATAGCACAGCAGCTCTGGCAAATTTACTGCTAACTCCTCTTACAATGACACTTCATGTCCATTAGGAAACAAAAGGGGATTATCAGTTGCAAAGACAAAGTGTATGATAAAGAACCAGTTTGAAGGATGCAATGCAGTAACTACAGGCTTAATGAGATTTTTAAATTAGCCTATAGATTTCTTTGTCAGACGGTTTACAAGTTTTGCAATTTATTCTGTGCAACCACATTCATCCAACACCTTAATCTATACACTTAATCACATACTCAAGGTATAGATGGATGAATGACTTTGGCACATTCCCATCTCATCAAATGAATAACTTGTAAGTACAGTACTATTAGCAAAAGCGGCATAACATAATGAGTTCTTGTTACATAAAAGCATTAGGTGTATATACTGTATATTTAATACTGTATACTGTATATTTAATTAAAACACACATATACAGTACTTTATTAATCCCAGGGGGAAGTTACTTCTCTGCATTTACCCCATCCCCTAAGGGGAGCAGTGGGCAGCAAGCCACATGTGGCACCCAGGGAGCTAGCGTTTGAGTGTCTTGCTCAAGGACACACCTGGCTGGGCTTGGATTCCAACCAGGAGAATTCCGCTTCCTAGCCTGATGTTCAGTCAAAGTACTATTAAAATTTATATATACACTATATTGCCAAAAGTATTGGGACACCCCTAAACGTCATTGGATTCAGGTGTTCCAATCGCCTCCATGGCCACAGGTGTATAAAATCAAGCACCTAGGCATGCAGACTGCTTATACAAACATTTGTGAATGGAATGGGTCGCTCTCAAGAGCTCAGTGAATTGGAGTGTGGTTCCGTGATAGGTTGTCACCTGCGCAATAAGGCCATCCATGAAATTTCCTCACTACTAAATATTCCATGGTCAACTGTTAGTGGTATTATAACAAAGTGGAAGCAACTGGGAACAACAACAACTCAGCCATGAAGCAGTAGGACACATAAAATGACAGAGCGGGGTGAACACTTGCTGAAGCACACAGTGCGTAGACGTCGCTAACTGTCTGCAGAGTTAGTAGCTGCAGACCTCCAAATTTAGTGTGGCCTTCAGATTAACACAACAACAGTACAGAGAGAGTTTAACAGAATGGGTTTTTTCATGGCTGAGCAGCTGCATCCAAGCCTTATATCACCAAGTGAAACACAAAGCATTGGATGCAGTGGTGTATATCACGCTGCTACTAGACTCTAGAGCAGTGGAAATGTGTTCTCTAGACTGACGAATCACACTTCTCTGTCTGGCAATCCGATGGATGTGTCTGGGTTTGGCAGTTGCCAGGAGAATGGTACTTGCCTGACTGCATTGTGCCAAGTGTAAAGTTTGGAGGGGGGATTATGGTGTAGGGTTGTTTTTCAGGGGTTGGGCGTGGCCCCTTAGTTCCAGTGAAGGGCATCAACATACCAAGACATTTTGGACAATTTCATGCTCTCAACTTTGTGGGAACAGTTTGGGGATGGCCCCTTCCTGTTCCAACATGACTGTGTACTAGTGCACAAATCAAGGTCCATAAAAACAAGGATGTTGCTCATCCATGGGGTTTGGGGTAGAGGAATTTGACTGGCCTGCACAGAGTCCTGACCTCACAAATGCGCTTCTGGAAGAATGGTCAAAAATTCCCATAGACACACTCCTAAACCTTGTGGACAGCCTTCCCAGTAGTTATTATAGCTGCCAAATAGTGTGCCAACTCAACATTAAACCTTACAGGCTAAGACTGGGATGCCATTAAAGTTCATGTGCATGTAAAGGCAGGCTTCCCAATACTTTATGTGTATACTTCCTTTACCTTCCCTCCACTGTACTGTGAAATCCTTGAGGTCTCTTACGTTGACAAACTGCTGCTACACAATTTAAACCTCCAGCAGTTTCATCCCAAAGGGAAAATATGATCCTACATAGAATACATGAGAAAATCCTATCTGTGAAGACAGAATTTGACCCTCAAATTACAGTATATCCTTTTTCAGGCTATTGTCCCTCTCACCTAGTTTCTTTAAACTTTTTTTTAACATGTATTCATTCATTTATTCTCAAACTGCTTATCCTACATTGCTTATTGTTTGGAGCCTATACCAGGCAGCTTATTTGCAAGGCTGGGTTCATTGTGGACAGGGCACCAGCCTCTCAAATCCTTCCGCATCATTCACTACTAAAGTAATGGATATCATTTTTGATCCCCACCCCCCAACATTATACAGAGGAATTACTATAAAATAGAGAAGAACCACATGGCCCAAATGTTATATCCTTTGCCCAGTGAAGAATAAACATTAGGGATTTTGAAGTATATATATATTTTCTGGGCCATCTGTGGTGAAGTCCGCTTATTTCGCCAAAGCCAGAGAAACCACATATCCATCCATTTGCTTTACCACCCTATCCAATTCAGGGTTGCAAAAAGCCCAGGGAGGTGGGTGGGGCACCAACCCACCACAGGGCACACATACACTATGGGCAATTTGCAAACATCAATCACCCTAACCTGCCTGTCTATGGACTGTGGGAGGAAACCAGAGAACCCGTAGAAAACCCACCAATGCAGAACATACAAACCACAGGAAGAACATGCAAACTCCATGCACACAGCATGAATCAAACCCCAGGCTTGAAGGTACAAGGCAACAACACTAGCCACCACACTGCCAGAAACCACACGTCGCTGTAGTAAATACATTAACAGCACCCTGAGTCTTGTGGACTGTTTTCCTCCAAGTTTACTCATAATTCTTCGTAGAAAACCACAGCATCTGATACAAACCCACATGTAACCTCTTTCCCTCATTCCCGTTGTCAGCGTTTTTCACTGTGAAGTGTCTAGACAGTTTTTGTGAATGTACACTGTTCTCCAAACTGCAGGTATCTGCCCTGCATAACCCCCCCACCACACACACACACACACACACACACACACACACACACACACACACACACACACACACACACGGAAACACTCTCCACTGTGCCCCGCTATGCCTGTCTGTCTTTTCCTCAGGTGTCAGGTTCCTTAGGCCCTTCCTGAGCCGTCAGTCACCAGTGTGCCCTGATTTGAAAATCAATGCGCTGTCTGAATAGAGCCTCCTCAGTTTATGAAGGAATCATTTATTTATTCACTGAAAGCTCAGCATATTCTTCTAGTTGGCTCAGTCTGAGTCAGTCACAGCCAAATAACTTTAAAGTCTTGGAAGTTCTCATCGATTACAATGACAATAGCACATAATCTGGTGTTTCTGCTATTTAACTGATAGTATCAGAAAGCATACTGTATAACCGGTACTTCTGAAATGCTGGCTTCTGTTCAGCTCACCTGGTTCTTGTGTGGTACCCACCTCAGTGTGGGGGGCTTAATGTGCAGTGTAACAACAGTGTTGTAAATAGGTAAACAAACACAACAAAGACTAATTCATTATAGATGAACAATTGATTTCATAAAAAATAATGTACATATAATATATAATAATATAATATCACAGATGGGGTG
>JABJVR010007451.1:0-11512 GCA_025773905.1 Chitala chitala | reverse complement strand
GGGGTCACTTCTTAGACTGCTGCCCCCGCGACCCGGCCCTGGATAAGCGGTAGATAATGGATGGATGGATGGATGGACCAATCCTCTTCCCATGGAGCACCAAAGGGCACGCCCCACCAAACACCTCCAACATCCATGAGGCATGTAGACAACCAGTAGTGCTCCACCTGTCTTCAGAAATGAAACAGAGTCAACTTTAAGAAAACAATGGGACTTACAGCTCAAGGAGACCTGTGTCTGGCAGTACTTCTGACATAAATATAATAACACATCGTGTCTGTGCCATGTATATATGCAGTGGGTTGGCCTCCCACTCAGGGTGTCCCCTTTCTTGCACACTGTGCATACTGGGATGGGCTCCAGGCTATCCACAACAGTGAATTGGATAAGGTGATAAAGCAAATGAATGGATGGACATATATTTTTTTTTTCTCAGCCATTTGGATACTGGATCTATTATTGATGGAAGACTGTAGGAGTGGTGGCAGAATTTGCAGCTGATCAGTTGATGGCAAATAAAGTTTAAAACCATTTACCCATTATCCACTATCAAATTATGACAGTTATTAAAGACAAGACAACAAAGACCTTGCGTATGCTACACGATAAAACATTTTATTTAGCAATGTGATGCCTTTCTAGTACATAGTAGCACCCACTTTTAAATAACACAGACATGCTGGGCCCAACTCAACATTTTATGTAGTCTTTTGATGTACAGCATTAACAATGCTGTGTTATCACCACTGAATTAAACAGCAGCTGCATAAATACCACATGGAATAAAAATGAAAAAAGTTTCAGCATTAATTTAGGAGGCCACTTACAGGGCACAGATTCCCGTTACAAGTTAGAGATAAGAAACATTAATCAAGCACTCTGTTAGGAGAGTAAAAACAGCACAGAACTTGGAACATTCATTCTATGGAAACTTTGCCTGCTTCCAATTACTAGAAGTTAATTTAAGCACCAAATTGTCTCAATTAACCCCATTATACAGCTGCCTCTATTACTACTTTGAAATATTGACGCAGTTGCCATTAATAGCTTTAAAGTCCTGTAACTACTCACTTAAAACAGAAACAAGGGAAGTCTTTTGAAGAGGAATACTTTTATTGAGATGGTTGTGTGAAACCAAAAACACAAGTCGATATGTCACAGTAAGGACAGCAAATCCCATTCCTGCTGACACATTCCTTTGGGGCCAGGATCTCACTGAGTTAAATCTCAAAGGGGAGCAGGGGTGTCTCATCATTTAAAGACTGAATGAACTGTAGAACTTTGAGCATATTGAACTAAAAACTTGGTTATCGCTTGGTTTGGGTGTTCTGTCTGGCCATTACTCTGAGGATGGGACCAGGCAATGAGGGATGGGTAGTGAGTGAAGTTTGCTGACAGGCAGTTACCGTGGCATTCTCACCTGGGCACACACTAGACAGGACACAACATAGTCACTGATGTCGTCTCTCATTCATTCATTCATCTTCTATACCGCTTCATCCTGTTAAGGGTTACAAGAAGCCTGGAGCCCACCCCAGGAGACATAGGGCTCAGGACGGGGGACACCCAGGGCAGGGAGCCAACCCACCGCCGGGCACACACACACAAAATACAGGCAATTTGGAGACACCACTCAACCTAACCAGCATGTCTTTGGACTGTGGGAGGAAACCAGAGAACCTGGAGTAAACCCACCAAGCACGGGGAGAACCTGCAAACTCCACGCACTCAGACCCAAGGTGGGAATCGAACCCCAAGCCTGGAGATGAGAGGCGACACTGCTAACCACCATGCCACTTGTCCACCTTTACCAGAAATGACATGGTAAATTAACATCAGCCATACAAAACCTCACTTCATACCACACATATACCTAGTTTTTCCACTTACATTTTCTGTGTGCACATGCTACATTTTATTTTTAACAGCTTTTGTGTCCTGACACCACTTGATCAATTGGAAATAGTTTTTCCTTGATTTTCAGGCTGGTTCTTCAGCTCTTGCATTCTGCTCATATATATAATAGCACAAAAAATAATAACTTCAGCTTGTAAAACATATTTTTTGCTTTTCCTAAACCATGCCAACCCCTACATTGTGTAACACCCCATCATTAACGATTACTGGCCCTGACCTATTTCGCCAAATGCTTCTAAACCCTGCTTACTCACATGTGACTCACGAAGTATTCAGCTACTATGATCCTTACTGAGCACTTGAATAACCCGTTGTCTCCTTGCTCCCTGGTTGTATTCTAGTCCCGTCCCTACCCATCTCTTTTGCCTACCGTGCTCCCTGACCCCGTCTACATCCTGGACTGTCTTGCTGGAAATTAGACCCCTTGCCTGCATTATCAACCTTGATACTTGCCTGTCCCTTGTTTACTGGTTTTCAATCACCAATAAAGGCTTCTGTTCTGCAGATTGGGATCCAGTCTCCTGGTTTTCTTTCAGAAACGTTGCACATTGTTCCCTTGTTATGATATGGAAACTGCTTTGAATCAGCAGTTGTTGGCTTTTCCGTAAGGGCTCTGCCCTCTTGTACCTACAGTTGGCAGTTGTGACTTTTTTTTCTGATTTATTTTTACTGTTGGCTTTTTTCAAGGTGTCTGTCCTCTTGTACTTACAGTGACTGTGTACAGTTGCCCATCCATCCATCCATTATCTTAACTGCTTATTCCTGGTGAGGGTCACGGGGAAGCCTGGAGCCCATCCCAGAGCACATAGGGCGCAGGGCAGGGGACACCCAGGGCGGGGCAGTGTACAGTTGTCTTTTTTCTAAATGAATTTTTGGTGGCTGCCCCTCTGGTTATTAGCACTGCCCCTATGGTTATTTTTATATCTCTCCTTATTGTACTATATGGAACTCTGTTATATCTGTGTACAGTGCTGTTTTCTGTGAAAAATACTTAAATAATGAAAAAAATTTTTCTTTCAAGTTATTTCAGACATTTGTATGTTTTCTTTTTTTAAATAAAAAAAAAGTTTATAACCATCTGCCTACCTGTATATAGGCCCTCTTTCTGAAATATTTGTAAAAATTAAAGTATATATTTTTATATTTCTTAAAAAGCAAAACAGCAAGAGTAAATCAAACTATCTTCATATCACTTGATTTTATTAACAAATCTGATGCTATTTATCCTCCTCCTTTTCCCCCACTTAATTTTGTGATCTTTTGCTTTTTAAAAATGTTGTATGTGACCTTACAGTAATTCTCTTATGTTCTGTGTCTGTATATACATACTGTATATACCTTTTTAATTCTGTAACACCAGCTGTTCAACTGAAAATTCAGTGCATGTTTAAACTTTTCTGTCCTGTCCACTTTATAAATGTTACAATGCATAGTACATCTCCAATCAAGCCTAATACATGTCTTTCTATGGACTAAATTGTGCAGACTCCCCCATGCAATGTGAATCCATTCTGCTCCACATGAAACCCTGTCATTATCATTACTTTCTTCATTCTGCTTCAGATGAATCACTTCCAGCTCTGGACAGGTGCTCTGCAAATTGTTTCAGCTAAATGATTAACGAGTCTCACTTTATCTGAATGCCATATGTGATGCCTGCCAGGAATCCTGAGGAACTGGTTCTCTGGTTGGCACGGTAACCAGGTTTATATTTTTATCGCTTTGTTGTATTACGTTCTCAAGCTGCCCTGTGCGTGGTAGACAGTGATTACATTAATGCTATCTTTATGATTGATGCACTCAGTGTCCAATCAATGACAAGAACGAGACCCAAAGAGTACCCACCCTTTCGGGTTTCAGTTAATGTTGTGTTTTTGAATTTGCTGTTTACTTTTTGAACTTCATTTACTTTTTCTAATTTGTGTTTGTGTTTTCTGATATGTGATTGGGTTTCTGAATTTTCAGTTGTATTTAAAATTTCTTATTTTATTTATTTATTTTTTGGCACTTCGGGCCGTACTCAGAAACTGGAAAATAATAGGTAAAACAGGGTTAAAAGCATATTTACTCATTGGTGGCTGGAGGCTAATTCAATTCAATTCAATTCAATTTATTTTTATATAGCGCCTTTCGCAACAGCATGCCTCAAAGCGCTTTACAAGGCTAATGCATGTAACAAAGGAAATAAAGTGCAGGTTTCACTAGAGATTTAAAAGGAGGCATGGGGCAGTAAGCCTTTCCAATTTAGATCTACACCAAGAGTATTTTTAAATGATCCAAAAATCTGTATTGATTTTTAATAATTGATCATACTTATTGTAGCAATAAAGCTATAGTTTGTTTGTAAAACTGATGTTATATTTAAAAAAACAACATTATAATGCAACTATATTTGAACTGAAAATTATGTAAAGTTTTAATTTGGATGGGGGACAGGTTTTAAGGTCTAGCAATGCACTAGGTTTAAAGTACACAGTTGAGTCCCCTTTTTAACATCTCTTCAAACAGACACACTGACAGCTGGTGAACTAGTGGATGTTTGGCAGTTGTTATTTACAGCAAGCAACACTGAGGGAATAGTGGACAAGCTGAAATCCAAATGGCAAGTCAGCTGTTTGGTGAGGTTCCAGGTAAGTAATTTGGATTTTGAAATTGTTATATTCTGGGCTGTGTCCTGATCTTGGTCATTAGTATGAAAACTAAGAAGTTAGAGACTGTGTGGGTCTTCTGGTTTTGCAGCTGACTACAGGAACTGAAAACATCCAATGTAATCAGTGAAACTGAAGCCTCAAACCTAGCAACCAGAAAGTCTGTATGGGGTGACAGCAAACCACAAGGGTTAGGTAGAAACAATAAGGGCAGGTAGGACTAGATGGCAAAAGATATTAAAATAAAGTTATGTTTCAACTTTTCTTACTAGTGTCCTCACCACAGTTCACTTTACTTTCAAAAAGGTCAGCTTATAACGTCACAGTGAAAGACTGGAACTGAGTCATTTAAATCCAGTAAAGTGGGTTGGTAGTACTAGCCACAGGTGTCCCACATCCCTAACCGGTCACGTTTGAATAGCACGGAATATTATGAGGAAGCCCAGTTCATGCTTATTGAACCTAACAATTTTTGCGTGATGTGGGCATGGCTATAATGGTGAGCAGAGGAGACTGAGCCTAATTGCAGGTACAGACATGACCATTTGTTTTATTCAAAACAAGACCAGTGAAAATACATAACACAACACAATATAAACCACAATTAACACACAAGGAAGCCAAACTTAAATAGCACATAAAATGAAGCAGAGAAAACAAAGAGGAAGCCAATAAATAAAACTAATTGACAGGGCAGGACACTTAACAAGGTAACAAGGCAGCTGCAGACAGCCACAGCTTTTTTCCTTAGGTAAGCTATAATCCAAAATTACACATTTATTATGTTTGAAGTACTTAATACCTAATTTTTCTAAAATTATGCTGAATCAATAGTTCCATGCCATGAAAATATAATAAATGTTTAATAAGCAGAGAGAGATAAACACCTTTAGGTCTAATGAAAGCATCATCATGCACAGCTAACAACCCATCTATTCACTATATTACAGTATTTAACTTTCTAAACACGCTTTCAGAATACAAGTGAAGACGAATCATGGACCCATGACTGTGTGAAGGCATCCTGCTAGTTGAATGATAATCTGTCTTTTGTCATTATTTTTTTAATTAATAAAACTGATATTGTCTTACTCATAAATACTGCATAATTAAGTAAAGTATCTCAACCTTGTTAAAGAAAACACATTACATATAAAGATATATTTAAAAATTCAGCTCCTCCACTGTAACACACTGTGCATAACATACAAGTAATGACTTCGGAGAACTTTGATTTAAAACTGCAGTCACACTAATTATTGTTCAAATGCTGTAACAATGTCTGATTATAATGCCTAATAAGCACTACACAGTCAATTTGATTTATTTTTGTATAGTGCCTTTCACAGCAGAGTGGCTTCAAGGTGCATTACGGATATTGTAAACTACTTACAGTTATTACAAAAGAATTCTAGTTATTGGAATTGGGGAAAAAAAAAAAAGCTCAGGGATTGACTGGCTGCTCAACCTTCCTAGTCAGGCTATTATTATACAATACAATCAGTATAGGGACTATCTAACTCTAAATATGAATGTGAAGTCTATTTGTGTGCCTGGCCTAGCAGTACATCCTCTGTAGGCTTGCAAAATCCCTTAAGCAAAGGCCACGTCCATGAAGCTATACTTGGTGTCAGCGACTGTAACACTGCAGCTCAGAGCACACGTGAGGAGAAAAATGAAAGAGATGGTTTGTACAGAATAAAGATAAATACTGGCAGCCACAAAACACAGGGGTACATGGGAACTACCAGCATTGTTGATCACAGTGAATATTAGAGAATGGTGCAGGAAGGCAACACCAAAGAAATATGTACTCAGTTTAAATTAAAGACTGAGACAGACTCACTGTTCAATAATTTAGGGACTGTAGCTAAATGTTCTAGTGCCAATACTTTTATGTATGCATAAAATGGAAAAAAAGACATGCATTCAGGAATTGTAATTAACAGTTTGGAGTACAAGTATTAATAATCTCCATTACATATACAAGTGCTGCTCCTTTAAGTGTCTTATATGCTAGTAAAAGACCCTTGGAATTGCTCTTGCACATAACTGGGAGCCAGTGGAATGAGGACAGAATGGGACAAATCAATGATATTGACCTGTGTGCATGACTCAGGCTGCAAATCCCTTCAATTTTCCATTTAAAGGAAAAGGCACTAAACATAAAAATAATGACATATAAATGTAGATTTATTTTTTTTTATTATACATTTTTATTCTTTATATGTGTACCAAATATATGTGTTGTATGTGTGTATAAATTGTATGTATAAATTGTAAATGCACATTGCATATAGTAAGCAATAAAAGTGTGGCAAAACTAAAGTTTTTGAAGTGTATGCACAATTTCCTTTATAAATTAATACATTTCCTTCAAATAATAGTTTTTATGTAGGGCTTTTCCAGCACATTTTCAATTTGCAATTTTGCCAACTTTGTGTAAAAAAAAAATAATAAAGATTTTTGAATGAGAAATCAGGACCTATATTAAAATATCAAAAAATAGTTAAATGTTGTTTTACAATATATATTTTGCTAATTTAACTTCTGGGGAAGCATGGCTTCCTTTGGCTTTCCAGAGTACACACCCCCGATTACAATAAACATTTATTATGTTAAATTCAGTGGAAAATAGACTTGTGCTTTTAGTATGATATGAAGTTCAACGGTTTTTCAATATTTCAAACTCTAAATATGTCAAACCTTTTAACAGGATCCAACTATTTTTGCATAATGAGTTTTGACTTTACATATTAAGGCATTTACAGGGCAAGTATCAGCTTACTTAATAAAGCTGATTTATGTCTCAAATTAATCAGTTAGCTCACAGAATGCAGGTTTCTTTGTTATTCCACATATACATAAGGCAAATGTTGGCACTAAAGCCTTTAATTACAGGGTCCATTGATTAAGAAATAGACTTTTTGCTTACCTGCAGCATTCTGAATTGTAAAAGTCCTTTCATCTACCCAATCTACATCTTACGCTTCTCTTTGATGTAATTATGGCTGCTTGCATTGCTGCACATGCCCTTGTGTCTCTTACTTTTCAGTGTATGTAAATAAGGTCTGTACCTATCATTATTCATCTTTACGAACCCCCTCCCACATGTCCAGATGTTGACTGGAGTAGGCGCCACCTGAGCTGCATTAGAACTACCCTGTGTGGCATTGAGGGCATGTCACTCTATACAACGGAGGTGATGAGGGAGGGGGGTCAGCACCTTTGTAAATGAATTCTCTACAGAAGACATTCGGTTGAACGCCCCTCCTCCCTCTGGTCTGCAATTTTGAAAATGGGTTTAGTTTGTGCTTCCCCCCAGTTCTAGTTTTTTTTTTTTTTTACTTGATGTACCAATTTCAGGTTGCTACCAACATACCTGCTACACAAATATACACTTTGCCCTGGCACGTGGATGCACTTAATTTGAATTTATAATTACCAGTTATAATGAATGGGGTGGGGGTTATTTAAGCAGGCAGTCAGTTTTGACCCTGAAGGTGCTGTTTTGTTCTGACTGTGGAGGTTTTAGTTCCTCACCATTGCTGTTATCTGGGTTTGAATTTAGAACTTTAGTCTTTATATGTACACTATTTTCATGTTTATTACTCTACATTCTGGGTAGAACAGTGGTTGAACAGGATGCCTCAAACCTCCAAGGATATGGAGTCAGGACCCAGTCTCAAAACTCATGTGTATGTATATTCTTCATGTGACTACATGGATTTTCTATGGATGCATGCCACTGTCTGAAATATGCACATTAGGTCAATTGCAAACTCCAAATCACCCTTATCATATTTGATTGTGTGTGTGCATGTATGTGTGTCTGCAGTTTTGATGGTTTGGCGGCCTGTCTCTTCCCTGCCTTGCAAACTAGGCTGTCTGGGTTAGGCTCCAGGCCACCTGCAACCCTGCAAAATGATAAGAAGTTGGGTAATACATGGACTGTATGTATGCATGCATGTTCTACTTTCTAGTTTAGTCCCTCAGGCCAACTCTGTTGGAGAAGCAGCTAGATAAAAAATAAACTGAAGTTAATTTCAAAACTGAACAACTGGATTGTGACAGAGAGCTTTGTCACTGACCACAGCAGACAACAATAAGTTATTCCATGTGCACATACCCATATCCCTTCGGTTTGTAGTTACACAAGTAGTTAACATGTAGTTATCAGTAGTTAGAGTGCACACATAGTGGCTAAACTGTAATCTGGTTTCATACACAACATATAACCCATGTTACATAACACAAAAAAACCCATTTTACTGTCCTTCCTGCTAAATAACACACACACACACACACACACACACACACACACACACTCCTACAATCATTATTATATTTTTGTTGTTTTGTTCGTACTTATCTGTTGTAGGGTGTTTGTGTAGTGCGCTGTATTTGTTTGTAAAGCAGACCTTCTAAGATACGGTGGCTGAGCAGGACCAAAATTTAGAAACGCAATGTGTGGCTTTGGAACGTTTTTATAAAAGTAGTTGACGGGAGCTGAACAGTGTTATTTGTGATGTGTACATTAATTGTTGTTTTAACAAAAAGAAAATGTGTTTGTTTATCAGTGGTAGTGCTATAGGTACATGAAGTGTGATGTGATGTAAGTGTTCAATAAAAAATATTCAATGATTATTGTTTATAGTGCTGCTGGGTTACCCTTATAGAGGTATGAGCTAAGGGGAGGGGCATCAAATATAAGATGTGCCTCAGTAGTGCCCCCCCAGAGAGTTGTCCTCCAAAACATAGAAAAAGTGGAGTGTTGTGCTCTGGAGGTATGGCGTGTCTTGTCATTGTTACATTGCTATTTATGGCACCCTTACCATATATAATATATAAACATAATAAAAAAAAACAGTTATTGCTTGCCTCACTGTCAATAATCAATTTGAATAATTCTAGTGTGGTTTAGTTAAAAAAAAAAATAAAATAAAAATTATATATATATATATATATATCGGAAAACCTCTATTCAAACATTGATTCTCTACCTGTTCTCAAATCAAATCTTAAAACCTACTTATTCAAAGTTAATTACACATGATTTTAAGCTGCATTCCAGTCAATCTAAACCTTTTATCCAATAACATCATTGTATATGCAATTTTTTTTTTTATTTTATTCTAATGTCTTTGTTTATTGTTATTGCTATATACACCTATCAGCCATAACATTATGACCACTGACAGGTGAACTGAATAACATGGTACTATATAAATACACCTGGAAGTGAGTGGGGTGTATTAGGCAGCAAGTGAACATTTTGTCTCTGAAGTTGATGTGTTGGAAGCAGAAAAAATAGGCAAGTGTGAGGATTTCAGTGACTTTGACAGGGGCCAAATAGTGATGGCTAGACGCCTGGGTCAGTGCAGCTCTGTGGGATGTTCCCAGTCTGCAGTGGTCAGAACCTACCCAAACTGGCCCAAGGCAAATAAAACCAGTGAACTGGCGACAGGGTCATGGGTGGCCAAGGCTCACTGATGCACATGAGGAGCGAAGGCTGGCATATCTGAGCATATTTAACATTTTGTGAACTGAAAATTCAGAGAATTTACAAAAATAGCCAACAGTTGGTTTAATTTCTAGTGAAAACATACATTAGTAGGCATAACATTTACAGTGTGACTTGATGTTATCTATTTGTTCTGATCTAGAGCATATAACTGGCCCTCTCACTGAAACCATTAACTTGTGTGCCAAATCTTTTTACTAAGTCTATAGAAATGCAAGCACATTTTCAATTTGCAATTTCAAAACATACCTCACAAAACAGTACACACTGTTCTTTACTTTGGGCACATTACGAAAACCGAAAGTCTTACACACCAAGCTCATTTCTTTACTTGGACAGCAGAGCACGAGGACTCTGATGTATAACATGTTAGTACTCTTAACCTGGGCAACAACAGAGACAAACACTGTGTAAAAGGAAGAAGGTAAAGGAAGAGAAGTGGGGATAAGAGGAGTATGATGATAAGGACATGGAATAGGACAGTGTTACTCTTGACATATTCATCATCACATTCCCTGACACCCAACACTACATACTGATTCCTGATGATGAAAGAAACAGGACAGTGCTGTTGAGGTTTGTCCTCATCTAAGCATAATTTTAATATAACTTTCCACCGGGCTGCTGAAGTCAATGGAGGTGGTTGGTTTATGATCCCCATCTCTAGAGACACATACCCCATCTCCAGGCAATGGGGGAGCCCTGTGGAGATATAGGTGAGGAGGATGCCAGAGGTAGACACATCAGTCCATACTTCCCCCACTGTTCTTGCACAGAGAACATAATTTGTCATATTGACAAGGTATTGTGGCCAGACCCAAATGCAAGATACGTTGCAGTGAAGTTTTTTCTTTTTCATTTTTTTCCCTTTTTTTCCTTTTTTCCACCGAAAACCTGTTTGCTGCATCTTCTATGTTTTGTGTGCCTATAAGCTTCATGTTCATGCCTAAGCATGGACAATATATATTATTTTCAATAAAATAATTTGATTTTCCACTCATATGTGTTTTATATTGATTACATGCATGTGTTTTTGATTAAATGTTTAAATACAACTGGGAGCACTTACAGCAAACTGCCTTGCATTGTACACTGGAAATATGAAAGGGTATAGTTGGTATGTAAGATGAGATATTCTTTTGATACTTTCTGTGTACAGTTTTGATGCAAAAAAAAGCCATTTTTAAAAGAGCACATTTGTTGAATGAAGTGTGTTTTGGGGACTGTGTGTAAAGTTTTGACAAATTGAGCTGTAATTTCAGAAATCACGTGTAAGCATTCAGGAAAAAAAACTAAAAGCTGTTAAAGCCAGGCTTCAGTGTTATAGGTAATTTGCCTTGGTAATTTGCAGGCCTACTAGTTGTTCCACGCGTACATAAATGTATTGGAGCTAGAGCTTTTAGCTACAGAGCCCCTAGTCTAT
>JABJVR010007449.1:0-11513 GCA_025773905.1 Chitala chitala | reverse complement strand
TCGATCGGACAACACGAGATTTGTACCGATTCCCGTATCGGCTAGGAAGCATCGATATAGTCGATAAATATCAAACCAATGTGGACCCCTAATATCCATACAGCCTCCAACGGACAGAGACAAAGTCTTCTAATTCAGCCAGAGGCAGGAGGATGGGCGACCACTTTTGAGCATCCAAAACATAATTTTGTACATCACCAACAGATGGAGGCACAGCACAACATATTACTGATCTGCATTAGCCATACTGTGGTTTTAAAATTAAGAATATGGGAATAGGAAGAGCCTATTAAGTGATGTCTGGAATACAGCCACACATCCGAGCGTGAAATGTCACAGAGATCACTAGGCTACTAAGTCTAGGTTTTGACTTTCCCAAAACCCAATAAAAGGCAAACTTTTTGTCACAATTATTCACACTATATTTCAAAGGACACAGCTTGAGAGAAATTTTCATAACAGCTGAACACTTGCACAAATGAAGTGACATTTATATCACCCCCATGCCTGTGTTAGATCTTACAGAAGTGCTTCCCAGTAGGTGAGCAGGTCTACTTCCCTTACCTTTCAGCTTGGAAATCTCCCGCTCCTTGGTTTGTTGTAGCTGGTCAAACTTCTGCCTGTGCTCATCTAGAACCTTGTTGTGGTCATCTCCCTGGACCTGGTGCTGGCTTTGGAGGTCGTAAAACTGTTTCTTGAGGTCATCGTGCTGGTTCTGGGACCACACAAAAGATTGCACAAGCACAGTCTGGTCAAAGCCCATTAATACACAATTAATATAATACATAGACAATTACACTTGATCCCACAGAAGGTCTCAGTCTCCAGTAGCATTGAAAGCACCGCTTCACACAAAGCATCAAAACACTACAGTAATAAACTGATGTCTGCATGTACCAGTTTCATAAACCTTCTAAAATATACATGAATGGTGTTGGACCAGATACTCTAAAACAGTGTATGGTAATTGTTGGGACAATGTGTGTGCAAAGGTAATACAAAGGTGTGCAAAGGGGGTAAAAGCAACAACCTTCAAGTACAAAACATAGGAAGCAAGCAATGTAACACGCATAAAGAGTAATGATGTAAACACCACAACAGACAGCCAACAACTACACCACCATCTACACGCGATGCTTTTTTTTTTTTTTTTTTTTTACACATACTTTTAAAGCAGGAAAATTGTTTTTCCTTGTTGTACTTCTTTTGTTAAAGTAGGACTAAAGACCATCAATATAAAAAAAAAAAAAAACTTGTTTCACTGAAGCACTGAAACATTATAGTATGTGTTCTTTAGCGAAGAAAAGGTGCAGATATCAGAGACAGCCACGAATTTAGGGCTTCTGCCTTTTGGCAGGACGTCCATCAGAACGTTAGTGCAGCTCAAACTCTTTATTAAGCAGCAAATGTAACAAACACAGCAACGGACAAACGCTAACAGACCACCGCTAACAAACAAGTGGGTCTCAGATTTCCTAGTTCACAGCACAGTAATCGAGTACTTGCAAACAGTGTCTAAACAGAGGAATGGTGAAAATATAGTGCATGATGTTATACATACACACTCTTTACAAACACGCACACCCACAAATATAAAAACAACTTGGGAACAGGTGAAAATGTTGACAGGTGACAACTAAACAACAAGGGGTTAAGGATAATCCATCTGGCCACACTGTTGTCCACATTTGGCAAAAAGACAGGCATGAAACAAATCATGCCTTTTAATTGCAGTAAGCCTTTTAAGCTTATCTGATTTATTTTTTGCTTTTTTCTCACATATGCAAGTGTATATACACGTACAGAGCTGTGCATCTCTGTATGTGCCGTGTGTGCGTGCGTGCTCACGTGTATTCTGTAATGTGCCAGCTGCCCTGAGCTCATGCGATTACATCTGTAGTTGGTGGGGGGGGGGTTAGTGCTCAGACATCTGTGCATTGTGCTCTGTATCAGTCTAACAATAATCTGTCTATTTGCTTTTCATGACCTCTTTTCCTTACCTTTAACATTTGGTGTTGCACATGTAAGGAGTGAAATCTGCTGTTGGAATCTTGCTGTGAGGAAATAAACACAAAATAGGTGGGATAAGATTGTCTGCTAAACATCAACAAAACCATCAAGGAAGACAAGAGGACAGAGTAACACTAACAGGGGCCTGAGACACTGGCCATTCAGCAACAGAGAGTGTGGAGATGAACCAGAAACCGGAACCAGGAACCAGAAACCGGAACAGGGAAGGGAGGGAGTGTGTGTGTGTGCGCCATGAAGGATCAAAAGGAAGCAAGTACCTAGAAAGGTACCATGTAACTGACATATTCCTATAGCTTAGGAGATGAACTAAGTTGCACAATTTTCCAAGAAACTTTACTTAAACTTACCTTTTCTTTATTTAGTGACTGTTGTGCTTCAAGTTTGTATACAAGGTAATCTATAAAAAAAAATATGTATATATATTATATTTAAAACATGAGAAGTCATAATGCAAAACCGTAGCCAGGGAAACACTATATGGGGACTCGAGTAATGGAGCGCCCTCAGGACGGCCCCGTGCACGTGATGTTCTCACCTTCTTTGGCCTTTTTGTGCTCCAGCCGCTCCTTCTGCAGAGATTTCTCTAGCCTGGACCGGTGCTCATATACAACTGCAGAAGAAGAAAAGATGGTTGGATGGATGACAGGGCCTCCTTTAACACACACACACACACACACACACACACACACACACACACCATCTACTTCCTACATGACTGTTGCACTTCCAGGTCACAGCACTCATACACAGCACCACAAGCAGAGCCAATGCTTATGGCAGGACCCGTCACTGAACTTAAGGTTATTCTTCAAACCACCTTGGCAAGCCACACGAGTCCTTCCTTTCTTATGAGGCAGTTTTTCCCAGCTAAAAAGTTGCTGTTAAAAAACTCACCCAAGGAAAAACCACCCAATATCACACACACAACATAATATTAGAGGAAACTCTCCAACAAACTTTTCATGTTCTGGACAGAGCCACCAGCTGTGTTCACCCTCTGACCACAGTGGTGCGTCACCTAGGCCTAGTTTCCGACAGGTCCCAGGACAACCGCTTCCCTCGGCAACACTGCCATCCAATTGCATCAAGGTACGGCACGTGCCCTTTCAACTCTGGACCTGTAATCGGCGTTGCAAAATGGAGCAGAGAGCAATGTGGAAGACCATAATGTAGCCTGTCAGTGACGTGTTAAAGGCCACCTCCACTAAATACAGTAGCAATGAAAGTCACTCAGCCTGTAGGTCAGCTTTGAGCTGAACCTGCACATATTTCCTATACCTAGACAATAAGAAAAAGGCAGTAACCTAGCAGGGCCTGAAAAAGGCAGTAATTTACACAGATCCCCGTTATAAATAAACAGCAATGGGAGATTTGACCAGCCCTAGATCTACTCTACTGCTTTCTCTTAGAGCGCACATATTTATTGCACCAAACCCAAACACCACATTAACCACGGAGTAAAAATGTTACTCCCTCACCTAGCAGTCCTGGTACTAGTCATTACCCAGACTCACTGTTCTGGACACTAAAAGCAGTATGAAGATGAGCAAAGGGTATCCCTAATAAAGAACACAATACCATCAATACCACCGCATTTAGTCTCTAGTTATAGTTATATTTTGCTGTTAATAGCAGATATGAATGTGGGGGGGTGGGGGGAGAGATGCAGGTTTCTCAGAGGGTGAAGCCAACAGTGTAAACTTCTGCAAACATCACCACAGTCATGCTTCAAAACAAAAGTCTGCCAGATCATAAGGTGTGGCAAAGTCATGTGTAAATGCCATTTCCTAGGTCCATGCATTTGGTGTCAATGCTGTCAGGTGGCTCCTGGTCCTGCTGAGGAGTCCTCCTATGACTTTCATACACCTGGGCCATGATTCCTCCCCATGTGAGCAAGCCCCTTAATTCAGGCAACACACAATATACTGTATAAATAATTCAAAATCATAGTGGGATTAGGAAAGTTCCCACGGTCATACTATTGTACTTCCTCCCAACCCCCCTGCACCCCCCAAAAAAATTTAATGGGAACAGCACTTATTTAACACTTTAAGCACGTGTTCACATGATAATTACAGAACTGAAGACTGCCTAATGACTAAGACAGTGTCAGGACTATCTCACACCCAGTCCCAGGCTACCTCAAATCTCAAGTATGATCTTCCAGGCCAACGCACCGGCGTTTGCCTAACAGCCTGCCAACCCAGACTCTGCCCACTGCCCTGGCAACCGGAGGCAGCAGCCAACAGCCGAGTAATCAGAGAACACGTCAGGGATCACTAACCTCCCAGGCAGCAGACTAAATCGCTCCCAGAGTCCCTGCCAATGGGCCTACCTAGTAGGTCCATCAATACCCCCTCCAGGAGGATCAAATGGCTCACCAGACAAACAAACACACACACACACACACACACACTACTCATGGGGAAGAATGTTTTACATAAAGCAATCAGAAATATTCACATCAGACAAAACTCAAAACCACAGCAGGTACAATCAGACTCGATGCTTTTCAACGTATTACCACAACTAAAAAGGACAAGCGGGGTAACCATTATTAAAGGAACAAAGGCAGGGGCTGTGTCCAGCCTACCTGCTCAGGTAACTGCCCATTTCAGAAAGGGGCACTGAGGTTTGGCACAATGAAAACTTTCATGAGTAACAGGCCCAAAGAGTCAGCTCACTTCCCAGTTCCCATCACTCCAGCTGCATTCATCACCAACCTACATGCAGCAATATAATCAGTGTAAATCAGTGTCAAATCCATAACCATTTAAAAATATATAACCTACAAACCATCATAAATAAACCAATCCTTGGCAGGACTGTATACAAAAAAAAAAAAAAGACACACAAAGCAGCACAATAGTAACTGTTGCAAGACCTGTTCTTCAGAGAGCTATTTAGAGGACAGTTTAGTTTACCAAGTTATTTAATCCGTCCTTGTCTTTCTGTATCCAAATAACAAAAAGCAGGTCGTAAGGCTGCATGGAACCAGGGTACAGTGTCATGACAGTCACACGATCAGATCGCGTTCTCCTGCTCATAATCTCAGCAGCTGTGATCCCAAACCACTGACGCACCTCTACCAGATGACATTTTCCAGATGACAAAATGCAACTTGGGAATTAAACCACACCGCAGTGGACTTAACCGACACTTATGTAACCGTTGTCTGCAACGTTTTAATTCCGGGGGGGCAAGACTCTCTCAACATCACATTTTGAGGTCTAAAAAATGAAGAATTAGGAGGCCGAAACAGAGGCACACGGTGAATAAAAGGGATGGGGAACGATAAGAATGAAGAGAAACCATGAGAAAATCCCCAAGAGGTGTAGTTTGACAAAGGACGAAAAGTATGAGAAACCTGCACAAACAAAACAAAATTAAACAAAACAGCAGCAGAAGCAGAACACAGAGAAGATGCCAGAGATAACAGCTTCCTCAGAGCCAGTGGTTTCAGTACACTTTATATGAAAACTGACACTTGTAATTATTTACTAGTCATTGTGCATCAAAAGCATTTGAAGGAGTACAGTGCATTCTTTTCAGAGCTGTACGAGCCCAGCATCAACCAAGAACAAGCCAACTTCAGGCTAAATAACCTGCTTCACAAACAGCTGTTCTCATGATGACCACATCCTGTGACAAACTGAAAAGTACATAATACGGAATCATAGTTACATACAGCACACTACAGTCGGAAAACCCACTGCGACCAAGCTGGGCCTTACATTTGACAAGGGATTTAGTCCCAGAAGTCAGAAAAACAACCAGTGGCTCTGAAAGGTCGCTTTTGTTCTCTGCGATCGTGGAGGTCACGCCAGAAGGAGCACCAGAAACCTTATCAGATGTCACTGTAAGCCAACGGCTCTAGGAGACCCCAGTGGGAGAAAGTGCAGCAAAGGGTACTGTGGGACACCTTTCATGCAACCTCACACACCTGAAAAGCCATATACAGGTGGGCAATGGGTCAGGTATCATACAACCTGAGTTCTCATCACGCGGGAGATACAGCACAGGCATCCTTTCAAAGCTGCCCTTCATCCCGCTGCACTGAGGTTGGTACTATGCCCCACCGTGGCTCAATTACTGGCCACAGGACACGATACACACTAGATGCTTTAATAGCTGGAGATGCCCAGCTGTTAGGGAAACTGGCGTTAGATTCCTCCCTTGTGAGTCCATGAGGGTACACAGATCTGCCACCCAGAACCGGAACTCAAGAAAGGGCTAGAAGAACAGGTACAATGTGTATCTAAACATCGTGGGTACCAGCAGTAGGTGTGGAAGAGAACCTCTGTTTACTTGAACCAGACCCAAAGCAGTAATCCTGCTAACACTCCTACACTCACAGAAATTGCAAACACATTTGACAGCACAAAGTCAGATAAGAGACTACCCCTTTAGTTTACAGACCATTTAAAAGTCAGATAAGAGACTACCCCTTTAGTTTACAGACCATTTAAAAGTCTCAGAAAAACTGGAGGGCATTTGACAACCAAAAATTGCTTAAATTTTGAAGCAAAAAAAAAAAAAACCCTCATGAAAACAGAACACTGAGACCTCCCTGGCTGTCTAGACGTAAAAGGTGGTCATCCTAACGTTTAAGCTTAGACCACACACAGCTGGAGAATAAGAAATGTTGCCAGTTACCCTGAGGTCCACACCACATTTTCAAGACCCAAACATTCAGCACACGTATTTACAGGAAGCAGAGTTTGAACAATTCAAGTAAGTAAAATGAAAACACAATGTAGCTGATCTTTAGCCTAGTAAAACAAGTTTCCAAATCACAGCTCAAGTGAGACCGGCAACTCTTTTTACATGAGATTTCCAAAACAGGAAAAACAACCAGCAAATCACTTGATTTTAATCTGGCTATTGTAAGCAGATATGCTCTATGGAGAAGAGGCAATCTATTTTCTTAAATGAATGATAAAACATGGCAAACCAATAACACACGCCATGGAATTTATAAAGTTCTATGATCAGGCAAGTTAAAAAAGGTGGGGGGGGGGGACTTTCAGGATGGCACAGATCCCATTAGCAGACATTGGCAGTGCAAAGTTATTGGGGCACTTTCCCATGTCAGACCTGGAGACGACTTACTGGCACTGAAAGAACCACTGGTTCTGTTCTGGAAAATTCTTAAGGTGAACATCCAGCCAACTGACCATGAGTTAGTGCTAATTGTAATTAGATTATGAAGTAGGACAATGATTCAGAACACAAAAGCTAATCTGCTTCATAAAAACCAACATTAAGATTTGGAGAGACTTTGTTAATGTCCTAACCTGAACTCAACAGAGGTGGTGTAGTAGAAACTGACATATAAGCAGTTCATTATGAAAAACATGACAGTCCCTGAATTAAAGCAGTTCTGCAAAGAATAGGAGGCTAAAATCTCCCCACAGTCATGTAAAACACCGATGTTAAGTCACCGGAATGTTTGACTGCAGTGACTGCTAATAAATGAGGTGTAACCTATTACGTTTAACAGTGAATTACTAATACTTCATGAGTGATACGTGCAGCTGGTGTATATTTTTACACTTTATTTTTTAAAAGTATAGAATGTGTGTTTACTTGGGTTCCCTTTATGAAACATTAAATCTTTTCGAAAGACCTGAAAGTATTGTCTGACTGATACTGAATAAAGGAAATCAGGAAGGTGTCAAACACTTAGCACTGCTGTGGAAAACAAGTAAATATCAAGGAAAATCATTAAAAAGCTCATAACTATAGTGTGACATAAGTCTGCTAGCTGTTATTAATTGTTGTTATTACTACTACTATATTTTCAGCTCTGTCTAAAGTTAAAACAAATATTTCTCAAAAGATTATCCAACTAATAGCTCCATTTGGCTTTGAACATGGCCGGTTACCAAAGGACAATGTATTAAATATCTGGATAAAACTTTGAACAGATTGCAGCAAAGTAAATAAATTTCCACAGGGGAAAACAAAGTTCTTTGCATGGGCTTCTGTAACAGTGCTTGTTTTTCCTCCACACCCATCTTTACTCCCCTGAAGAAAAAACACCTCAAATGGCCACATGAAAACAACAACAACAACAACGTTGAAATCACGGAAATCGCAACGTTATGTTTAACTGTCAAAAGGGAGACAATTTATGAAAGAACTCTGGATTCTTCCAGCAAAACGTTGGTATTAGAAATTGAGTTTCAAACAACTATTAAGATGGGTTATTTTTTTACTATTTATCACTGTAAATCGCAGGTGTGGATGATTCAGCCCAGGACAGTCAGATGCTTGTGGATGTCAAGTAAGGAACAGACCTGTCCGGTAAACACCCGTGAAACCTGTCGCGATGTCTGCACGGTAGTTCATTATTGCCAAGTACAGTATAACTAGTTAAAGTGAATTTTTGCTCAGGTGGGGGGAAGGGGGCTAAAGGCAGACTGCATGCACATCAATTAACGCGGTTGCGACGTGTCATGCGACTTCCCCTTAGCACTAAAAACGCATCCCTCCAGATGACGGAGCTGCTTCTAAAAATTGCATATTGGAGCAATCCAGCTAACGCCACCCTTAAAACACTGGACTAAATAATAACGTCTTATCTCACAACAAACAATAGTGAATATGCCAAAATTAGTACAATATGCAAACTAACCATTAATCACAATATATAACATTTATTTTAAAGAATGGCAGGTTACGTTACTAAGAACCGCGTTGCAATCTGATGCAATAATGTTTAAATAATTTGTATTTATCCCCATGGTTTACCTTGTAGTTGCGCCGATAAGGACTCCTGCTGCTGCTGATACTTCAGCGCCAACGTCTCGGTCCTCTTCAGCTGCTTGTGCATTTCGTACGAAAATATGCTCCCGTATATGATACCAAAAATAAGAGTAATTAACAACAACGACTGGAAAATCTTCCTTTGCTTCCTAGAGCACATTCCGTTACCCATTCTCTACTCCTCCTTTCCGACGGTGCAATACACAGAACGACACACTACTTTCCAACTAGTAGCCAAGTTAGAAACTTTTCCCCCTTTGTGTTTTTATTATTCTTCCCTCTTCAAATATCCTTCTACATGACTATTACAGACCCATGCTCCTGGGATTTAAAATAAGTATAAACGCAAATTCTCTCCATTTATTGCATGCAGAATGACTTATTTATGCACGCGCACTGCAGAGTAAATCTATTCTTACGTCTCTGACTGCTGTGAACTCCTGTCTATAACCTCCTCGCTCAGCTAGACTGGCAAGTTTGTCCGGTGTCTTTTACAAAACTCGCTCTACAGGTTTAACAAAAGATAAGCTTTCCGTTTCCCCAGAAAAAACAAATCTAAGTTTAGTTATAACATCAAGAATGCACATCTAAAACCGTGTCAACATCAGCAACTCCCAGGCCTTCGAGGTACTTTTAATTTTAGTTACGTGTCACCTACTACTTGCGATGGTCCAACAGCAGTGCTGGAGGAAGTACCGCCTTTTGCAACTCTAGATTTTGTTTCTTACCCCGCCTCCAGAATAAGCTGAATTTTACCATTGGTGTCGGACTGGTCAGTCAGACCCAACGGGAAGAATAGCACGGTGCCCAGACAGCATGCTTCAGGCATCGCCGAAGTAAGATGTTGTATGTGCTCCAAAATTCAGACTCCTACCCTAAAATGAGCAATGGATGCTTGGACTTAACCTAAAGGAAAAAACACGTGCGGAGAGCAGCCAGTCACCACATTATCGTGCCACCTTCTAGTGATTATGTGTAATGATCCTTACATTGCATTATATAAATGTTGCGAATTTGTTGTGGCTGCTTGGTTATTCTGCTTTATCTGGTAATACGACGTTAAACTGTTAAAACACTTGAAACTGATGAATCAGCGGAATCTAGTCACTTCTGTTGTTTTTAAATCAGTTGTGATTCGACATTTTTTTATTTGTCCCGAAACACAGCACACACACACACACACTGAATTGCAGTATTTGAATTACACAAGATTTGTTGAAAGCTTGCAACTGAAAATTTATTAAAACTAAAGGCATGTGTATTGCTTGCCTTACTGTAAACTAAAATCGTGTAGTTTTGAACTTTGTCTTATAATATTTACGGTATTGCACTTTATTTCAACACAAAAATAATACAATTAGGTACAACTGGGCAGGCTAATATTCGTTGTACTGTTGTTGCACATCACTGCAGAGAAAATAAACAACATCACTTTAAAGAAATCCAACCCTTCCTGTTATAATCCCAAAGCCAAATGTTAAATTAATAGTCTAAACCAATTTTCTACCCGCTTCTCCTTCGCAGGGTCACGGCTGGCCTAAAGCACACATAGACAGTCTAGGACTCAAGGGAGATACACCCTAGACAGAACACTGAAAGCATTCATTGAAAATGTAAAGAGTTCATTAAAGACATAGTGACACCAAGTACAGTAATGTAGTCTCTGCTATGCAAAAAATTATTTTAAAAAATAAAATCTGCACAAAACTGGGTGTGCCTGGAGATCTGATTAACCACTAGACCATATCTGAGAAATAAGGTGGCAGCTGGGATCGTTTGATCACCCCTGACTAAGCCAAGGCACAATGCTTATTCAAAATAACATCTGCATAAAAGGTCAGAGGGTAAAAACTTTTCTTAGTGGCTGCAAGAGACAGGTGTGGATCAAGTGGTGGCAGCAAACTGAAGTAAATTGGGATCTTTACAGGTCAAGCACAAAGTCGGCACTCCAGTGGCCACAATGCAAAGATATGACACGACAAACAATTTGTAATGTACAGTGGCTTCTAGACAGCATTTTGCCATGGCCACAGATCATGAGAAAGTACATGACAACTTTGCAGCATCCATTTTCTCTGTACTGGCTTTTAAAATGCATTTGCAACATGAACATCATCTTCATTCAATACTGAAATGAATACACCAATAACATGGCCTGATTCAGCAATTCAGGTTACTAAAAATGGTGTTCTGCCATTTTCCACATCTGCATGAGGTGCAGTGTTCATTTTCTTCAAATCCATAACTGTAAAGCAAAAGATGTCATAGAATATTTCCTGTGTATTGGGAAGGGAAACTAATATTTGGTGAGACGAACACGTGAAAAAACAGCTGTATGGCAGTTTAAACCAGAGGTTCATGTAAACAAAAGCCAAATATCTTAAATATATCACAAAGAATTGTCAACATCACTTATGAAGTAATACATTTTACAAAATAAACGGACCTCAAAAATTATTCGGACAGGTAAGCCATGCTTAATGCCAGAATTTTTAAAATTGCATCAGAAAATCTCTAACCAAATAGCATTTACGTTAAAGATATGCTTAAGCAGACTCTTCAAGAAAAACATTTTACAATTAGGTGTTAGGTTTTAAGTTATAAAACAGACATCCATCCATCCATCCATCCATCCATTCATTCATTCATTCATTATCTTAACCGCTTATTCCTGGTGAGGGTCGCGGGGAAACCTGGAGCCCATCCCAGAG
>JABJVR010007448.1:0-11513 GCA_025773905.1 Chitala chitala | reverse complement strand
AAAACAACAAAACCAACCAAATTTTCAATTTTTCCCTCCAGCGCCCGTCCCCCCGGGCCCTTTGTCCCCCCCCCCCCCCCCCCCCATGAGACCTGGGTTTGGGAGACATTAGAGCAAGAAGCAACGCAGGGAGGTGATGTGGGAAGGGAGCGATCATTCATCTGTCAGTGATGATATGATTTGTGGGAGGGGACTGACTTGTTCACTGTGACTGTTCTCTCTCACTGGTAGCCATGAAAGTCACATGACTGAAGCCACAGGCCCTCCAGATGAAATGGATCTTGTTTTTCTGCTTTTTGTTTTATTTCTTTCTTTTTTTTTTTTTTTAACCTGGCATATGTTCCATTCTGCTGAGTAAATAGCTCTATGTTTGCAAGGTGCAGCTATTAACATTGCAAGGTGTGCTGTGCACCATGTCCTTGTCTGTGTTGACGTCATTGGATCACCTGCTCATTGGATTCTGTCGCTACGTATAGGTTGCACTGTTCAGCGTGCGGCTCCCTCTGACCTTGTCTTCCAGGTGTTATTCTCCTCAGTCCCTCACTCCCTCACTCTACCTCTTTTTCTCTCTTTTTCTCCCATTCTTCACCGCAGGGACGAAGTTGGATTGTGAAACGCAGCTATGAAGACTTCCGTGTCCTTGACAAGCACCTACACCTGTGTATCTATGACCGCCGCTTCTCCCAGCTCCCAGAGCTGCCACGTTTCGACAATTTGAGGGACCGTGTTGAGGTAAGAGACTTTGTCCCAACGCCTTCAGCCAATCACATGTCTTTGCTGGCTTAGCAGGGGTCATGGTGGAATTTTATGAACATTTTGTGTACGTTGTAAAACATGTATTTTAATATAAAATGTCTAGGGTTTTGTACATAGTATTATTGCATCATATGGTTGTGGGTTTAGTTCTGGGCTCAGTTCTGTGTATCTGTGCTTGTGTGGCATCCATGTGTATCTCTTCGTGTGTGCACATAGTTTGATTATCTGTGTCATTGGTAATAATGTATATTTAATGGTACCTAAGAGAAGATGTATTAAATTCTAAAACATCACCCACGGGGGCCTTTCTTTTTTGCGTTAAGAGTTGTTCAGTTCTGGCGAAGTTCTGCCAGGGCAATTGGCTTGTATTTAAAGCCACTTATATAGGACCCCATATAATGACTGCCACTGTCTGTGAACTCACAAACGTACACACTCTCTGAAGATACAGACATTCTATTGGCTGTTCTTATTTTATTGCAAAATTTGTAGTGTATGGTTCAAATGTTTGTTTCTTGTTCACTGATATGTCTGTAGTCATGGCTTGATTAGTAGATTAGTATTCAGACAGGCTTTAAAAGATTCAGGGTTGAACGGATTTTAATGGATTCCTGTCCAAATGTTTGTAGTTATTGTGGTTGGGTGCCAAGTTTTGTTATAGTGTAAAGTGCACTTGAACCCTGCTGTGTGGAAGTATTGTGCTGTGAAGCTGGAGTGGCCACTGGCCGTGCCTGTTATTGTGCCCAGTAACAAGAGTGCTCAGACTGAGGCTGTCTCAGTACTAGGCATCATGTCCAGCATATTACCGTGTGGTGCTGTGCTACTCTCAGTTTAGCAAGTGGCACACAAGCCCCTAAGGTCACATTTCATCCATTCTGAATTTGATCCTTTTCTAAACATTCTATCTTTTGAGTTTAAGGTTTTTTTTTTTTTTTTTTTTAAGTATCAACAGCAGTGACTGGTGAGACAGGTTTTTCAAAAGCCTCACAACTCCCTTCAGGCCTGTAGGAACGGTCATTTTGTACTGAATGTATCGTTTCAATGTGAAGTACTACTTAGATTCTTTTTAACCTTTGCCAGAGCAATAGATGAGGTTTTTGTGTGAATTTGGGTAGTACCCCACTGTTTTACAACTAATTGGGTATTGATCAAAATAAATGGGTATCCAGCTTTTCAGTACCCCGTGTTTTCAAGTTTAATTGGGTACTGGCAATGACTAAACTGGTATTTGCTTTTTTATATAATTTTTTTTTTTAAGCCTAAGACAAGTTTATTGGAAAGAAACATGTTAATTTCTAAACATAAATAATTTTTCAGTCGTACTTATATGTTGTAGGTTTATGGGATATTGCTCCAGATAATTTTTTAAAATAAATATAGTTCAAACATGTTCGCAATTACCACCTGAATAGTAAAGAAAATGCATTCGTAATATTCTGGATATTGTCTAGTTATTACGAATACAACCGATTAGATACACTTGAATGCACCTGCTACAGTATAGGTCATCGGCTATTTTTGATGTGATTAGAATCCCAGCTAATGGGATTATTGTCGGTAGCATTAGTGTACAAAGTAATCGAGACATTTGTTGAATTTTTACTGGACATATTACCTAGTATATTTACGTATTCTTTCACTGTGAATTGTTCATTACGCGTCAGTTTAAAATTATTTGCGTATCCCCTTTTTTACCAGTGTATCAGTACTGATCTGAAAACAATTGGGTAAATACACAAATATATACCTTATCTATTTCTATGTTTTGCCCACCTGCTTTATCTCCCAACCCCTGCCAAGAGGGAGTCCTTCTGTCTTTCTCTCTTGCTGTATACACTTTTTCATTATGTGTTCAGCTCTCTTTACTTCACACAAGCTTTTCTGTGGTGTTGCTGACACTCATAGAGGTCTGTGTTTTTAGTAGGACAAAAATGCTGGGAGCTTCTATCCCAGAATCTGCTGACCCAGGATGAAGTAAAAGGGTCTTGTGGGGGAAATTTGGTGCCATCATTTCCTGGCAACATGAACGCCAGGGCTTTGATCTCTCAAGAAATTATTCAGAGAAGTAGGACACATAGCCCAGTTCACTAGGTCATGGTAGAAAACTAGGATCTCCATCTATTAACTTACTGTACTAGCATATGTTAGCCTAATTACTGAGTTTAGAAAAAATTTGCACCTGAAGACTGCTACTTTTATTTCAGACATGTAAACATTTGGCATTGGTTAAATCTTTAGACCTTCAGAAGGAGATTAGAGGCCAGTTTTGATGAAATGGATATAAGCTTTGTGCTTCATTAGCCATTCTCTGGTTACACTTGCTCTTTGCATTAGGCTGTGAATAATTTGACATGCGGGTGCCCAAATTGATGTGGCACCCAGGCTGCAACCAGCCCCTCCCACCAAGGATTATTCAGCCTGGATATGTTTCTACCCACACTCCTTGGGCAAAGCAGAACCTTTTTAATTGGCTTCAAGTGGAGAATTCAATATGGCTTCTCTGTTTTATGATTTCATTCGTTCAAATAGCAAAAATGAACTAATAAAATAATAAATAAATAGGATTAGGGATGTATTGAATTTGAAGAAGCTAAGTTGCACATGGTCATTCAACAAAACCCTAGGTCTCATTTCCTGGTGTTTTACCACCTGCAGTTAATGAACAGTGCCGTGGGGTTTTTTTTCTGCATACACACATGAATGTGTGTGTGTGTGGTGTGCATGAAGAGAGGATCTACTCATGAAGACAAAGAAATCAGAGTGGGTACTGTGGAGCTTGCTTACATGCCATCATGTTAACACCAAATCTAGTTTTATTTTGCTCACATTAGATTCTTGACGTTTATAGATAATCCCTAACATCCATAATAAATGCTGCGTGTTTAAATGCTGTTTCCCTGTGCATGTGTTCATCTAGCTTTTGGCTGTATTTATGAATCTAGCTGTGCATACTGAATTCTAGAGACAGTTTATTGTATCTTAAATTGGCAGTTTTATGTACTGAACTTCAACATAAGAGTAATGTGCTTTAAAATTTCACACAGGTGTCATCTGCTGATGAGAAACTTACTATATACTTGAGCTGAAGTTATTCATCTGTTGTTGTATTGCATGGTTGCACTGTCCATTAGGCTGCTTTAGGGAATAGTGTCTGCCAAATAAAAGCTAGCATAACATTTACAAGAGACTGGTTGATAAGAGCAGCGTTCCAATGGACACACAAACGTGGGCTTCGTAAACGTTGAAACGGTTCCATCTTTGCGCCATGACTTGTGGTTCTGAGAGCCATCTGGCATTATAGCTGAATAGAAGAACGTTGTTATAAGATCCTGTAGACATCTCACAGCATATCTCCAGTTCCTTTATCTCATCACCATCCAGAACAGAAACCTACAGGATTTTCCCATGAGATCAAACAAATTACTAAGTACTTAGTGGCATGAAGAGCATGGAATATTCCTAATGGCACCTAATCATCAAGACAAAGCTTGGGTCTCTGCCAACTCAGTTTGCCTTACCCAACGAGTTGCACAGAAGAATCTTGGTTTAAGGTTGTGATGGATCTGTGCAGTTTCATTCTCATGGAGCAATGTGGACTTCAGTCAATTCTGCATGTTACCCAAGACATGAGGAAAGTTGCAAATTGTATTAAAACCTCAGCACAGTCTTGCAGCTTCTAGGTCCATGACATCCAGTTCCTCTAACATGTCTGAAACAATGTTGTATAAAGTACCTGAAAGCCACACTTAAAAGGTTTGAAGAAGATATTTTGCTATGAAATTACTTAAGTAAGTGTCAGTCACCCATTGTAATGTTAAGTGAAAGTATGAAAGTATCTGTTATGAACTGTGCTTGTGTATCAGAAGTAGTTTCTCATTAAATGTACTTAAGTATTGAAAGTAAAATTAAAAAGCAGAATTCCAGATTTTTATTTTGTAGTGTTTTCCAAATTATTATTTATTGCACCACCTACAATTTAAACAAAAAACATGTATGGCCTTCACAGCACTGTAAAAACCGAGACCTTTCAAACTTAATGAACTATTTAAAGCAGAAGGTGTTCTTAGAGAAGTTATGCTACCACATGTAGTAGGTGTTGGGGCGGCATGACTACTGCTAGAGGAGAATGCTGATAGCTTTCTGCTGCTGTTTTGACCTGCCTGAGCTTGTTGCACTGAATATTTTTTAGTACAGATACTTAAGTATAGATACTCCCCAAAAATACTTCAGTACTGTAGTGAAGTACTATTACTTTGTTACATTATACCACTGTGTGAAATACATAGATTTGCTCTTAATTTTAAATGCGTTGGATGATTTGGTAAACTGGATTATTTCGGGCCTTGTGTTGTCCTGTTGACAAATTTTTCTTCTTGAGTGTTCCATACAGAGATTGGGTTGTGATTTAGGTATAGAGCTGAGACAGGTGTTTATGGCCATCATAGATTGGCTTTTAGCTATATTGACGAGTCCATCTTCCTCCGTCCTCCCTGTATTCCGGTAGGCACAAACTGCATGTGTTTACATTCCAATGCAGCAAGCATCCATTTCCCAATCAGCACCTCTTTAGAGAACCTAACCTCCTTTATTCTTAGGTTTGGCTCATTGTTAGGGTCATGTGAATAAGTTTGTGTAGTGAATGAGAAATAGGTCATTGTGTATGTTCCCTAACTATCCGTTACAAAATGAGTTGAGATCTCAATTTAGCTCCTGAAATATGCTCAGTTTGCTTGGATTGTTGACTGACTAATCTCATTATTCTGCTTGGAGAGATATTAAGATGTTTTTCTAGTACTTGCTCTCCCCCTTTGGTTTGTACTTGTGAAATAGAAGCTTTTCTAAGTAAACTATATTTAAAAGGTAATTTTCTGCATGAAATGTACAGGTATTTTATAAAAAAAAAATGACACTGCAGAAATGTTCACTTCAGGTAGTTTCTAGTTTGTGCTTGTGAGCTCAAAGTGTTTACTATTAGTTGCCTAAGTGATAACTGGCAACCAGTTGTTAAAATTAGTTGAAGTGTCAAATTGTTTAGACTGTCCTTTTACAGATAACACCTCATCTTGCAATGAATGACTGTGATTAGGGAGAGTCAGATAACCTTTCCTAATCTGCACATTATTTTATCTGAGATGATGTGAATATTAGGAAGAGTCACCTGAGATAATGTACAGATTAGCAAAAGTCAATGGAGTGTGCAAATTGACAAGTGTAATAATCTGATGTACAGATTAGGTAGGGTTATTAGAAATGGTGTACAGATTAGGGAGGGTCAGAAGTTTATTTGCAGATTAGGTAGGATCGTTGAAATTTGCAGATTAGTGCATTTCAAGTGAGATGATGTGCAAATTGGGAAATGTCATGATCTGATGTGCAGATTAGAGAGAATCAATTGAGAAGATGTGCAGGTTAGGGAGGGTCATCTCAGATTGTCTTCTCTCAGGCAGGATTTTGGCCTGTGGTTATTGAGTTGGATAAGGGCAGGTCATTTGAGATGATGTACTGTCCACTCTCCTCTCAGGCAGAATCTCAGCCTGCAGTGAGTGAATGGAATAAGGGTGGGTCCTCTGTGATGATATGCTGTTTCCTGTCCTCAGACAGTGCACCAGATGCTGATGGCTTACCTCTCCCGCCTCTCAGCAATCGCTGACAATAAGATAAACTGCGGTCCTGCACTCACATGGATGGAGGTAACGTACACCGTCCATCTCTTCCTGCTGTCTTATTGTCTTATGCTTTCTCTCTCTTTCACACACTTTCATCCTTCCACTTGTATATTTACTGTGACTCCATTCTATCACGATTGAGCCGCTCTGGTTGCTTCTGGACTAGGTGTTAATACACTACATGTGTCTGTATTTGTTGAACACTACACAACTTTAATACATTACACAGTTATGCAAATGCCGCATTTTATTTGTTCTGGTAATTGTTACTAAAGAGCTTTATGAATAACATCTTTATTGGTACTACAACATTTGTTTATTACAGTGTTGTTTGTCTTTCATGTTCACTTGAATCCTTAATAAGTGTAATTAAGTGTAATTTGACAGAAAATATTATGATATGTATTGCCAAAAGTAGAGATTTTCAAGTATTTCTGTTCTCCATTTTGCAGTTAATTATTGGAATGTGCCTTTTGTATGTGGAGACATGTAACATATTTAATAACCCATGCTTGCAGCTGAAAGGTTTGCATTCCATGAAGGTTTCTGCTTTTGTACCTCTAAAATTAGGGTGCTCTAACATTTGTTGCTGCCTTAGAAATGTTCAGATACAATTTTTAAAACATAAAAGTTGTTTTGATTCATAAAAGCATAATGGAAGCATGGCGCTTGTTAATGCAGCAGTAATATTTATTTAGTGCAGCAGTAATATTAATACCACTGATGAAAGATCTGCCACCATGTTGTACTGTTTCTATTTGTCTGGCAATGGAAATGCTCCTGAGGTAATTTATTTAGTGTATTTATTTAATGAAAACACTTGCAGAAGAATCCATGGAAATGTGGACATTCGAGGGGGACAGGGTATAAATAAAGATATAAGGTTATTGCCGTGGTTAGCAGGGTGACATAGAGAACAGAGAATGAACCTTGCTTTGGCTGATCATGTAGTTCACTGCCTTTCAGAATGCTTCAAAGCCTGTACACTGAAAAAAGGTCAAAGAGCAGGAACTGCCCAGCCTGTGTCTTCAGGGATATGATAGCAAATCTTAAACACATTTCATCAGGCTGCTCTTAGATGGTCCCCTAAAACACTGACAGATGATATGAGCTGACAAGTTAAATGAAAGTAGAACCAAGGTGCTCTCTTGCATGCTAAAGGGCTGAGGATGCATTTTTGGAGGCTGACATCTTTTACGTTATTCTGCAGAATTACCAGTATCGTATCCTTCATATTGCTTTATGACAGATTGATAACAAGGGAAACCACCTGCTCGTCCATGAGGAGTCCTCCATCAATGTCCCCGCCATTGCCGCCGCCCACGTCATCAAGCGCTACATAGCTCAGGCGGCAGATGAGCTGTCCTTCGAGGTGATTGGCTGACTGGGGCAATGCTATGACAGATGTTTTCTAGGAGAGATGATGATTAACAGTGTGCCATAATAATCACAAATGTTTTACAGAATTGTTATGTTGCTTAAGTAATGGGATTAATCCAGAATGTGCCAGTCAAAACCTTTCTGTCACATGCTATAATGTGAGTCGTTGCTAACCATTGTCCTGTGCAGGTTGGGGACATTGTTTCTGTGATTGACATGCCCCCAAAGGAGGACACTACATGGTGGCGAGGAAAGCATGGATTTCAGGTATGTCTTGTGGAGACATCTGTTTTCTACACTTTTTCTCTTTTTATATTGTGCTTTAAGATAATACATATTCAAATTATTATGTCTAAAGATAAGAATTTTATCTGTATTAATTTAACCCAGTGTTAAACTGCATTATACAGATTAACTGTATTAAATATTTTTTTACATTATTTGATTGTTTATTGTTCCTTCTCTGCTCTTTTTTGTCTCATAAAAAATTATCAGTAGATTGAATTAATTTAAGCATTGTTTTCCTTATGTTTTTGGTCTGATCTTGAGAGCTTCCTGTCATTACCACCAGGGGCCTCAGCGCAGGCACCCTCGTCCATAATTGCACTTTGTGCCGTGAAAGCAGCTGTCACAGCTGACCCGCCTGATTTCCGCGTGCTTGGCTCATTAGTGGCTCGGGGGACCACCCGGGCCGGATCTGTCGTTTAGACCAAGCAGGCGAGAGTTCTGGGAAAATGGCCACAGAACACACATGGGATTCACACAGTATTGAGCTTTTGTAACAAGGAGGTTAGGGAGGTGCTTCTGCTTTGAAAGATTTTTTATGTATTTAAAACAAATCATTGGGGTTAACATTTGCACTGAGCTACAGTTTGTAGGTTTGGGTCATGCTACATTGAACACGTAAGATATTCTAACTGCACATCTAATTGAGCTCCAAAATTTTTTCCACAACATTGTTTTTATAATCTGATTATGTTCCATTTTTCCCCCCATCTTCCTTAAACCACAGTTTAATTTCTCTGTAAATTTGCTATCTGCTTTTTAAAAATTTTCATTTTAATCATCAGACTCTGTATTTGAAAGCAGGTAATGTAATGTTCCTCATACCAGCATCTATCAGTATAGAAAACTGGTAGTGTGATGGGTGATAAATTTTGTAGCTCACAAGTCCTTGTGGTCCTTTCTTCCACCAGGGGGCAGTCATATCCCAGCCCCAACAGGCTGAGTGGTGATCATGTTAATCATTGCATGAGCTCTGTAGGGGAATAGGTCACATGAAGTCCTCATCAGAGAAACTGTCACCCCAGATTGAGGCCAACGTTTCTAATAGCAGAGCTTTCTCTTGCCATGTCACTAAAATCTTAATTAAAAATTATATATGGAAAGAGAACTTGGTTTCTTACCTTGTGTTTTATCATGGAAGACAAAACTGGATTTCTGAGATTAGAGGTAATGCCATTCTTATGGCAAGCTTTATTACTGTGTATATATAGTAGCCTATATAGAAGACATTGTAGTTTCTAACTGGTGTTGTCATGGAGACCAGCTGAATGATCTGGGAAAGCTGTTACATGACTGCACTTGAGGATGTCCTTGCCATCTCCAGGCTGGCCATTTTCCAAATAGAAAGTTAATTTTGTATAAACATAGTGCTTTGATTAAGCTGATATTCTGTTTTAGAATGGCATGGCTGCCCTGAAGTTTGATTCTTTGTTCTCTGCTCTTGGGATACATAGTTCGCTCCGTACAATAAGCTTTTGATAAGTAATGACTGAAACCTTAATGCTTATTAACTGTGTTTTAACCACCCAAGTCTTGAAGACAAAAAGGTGTTAGAGAAGACACATCTGCACTGTTGTGAAACATTTTAGTAACCATATATAAGGATTGAGCTGTACAGTTTATGGCAAAATGAAGGAAGTGATGAGTCTTATCGTTGTGTATTTATATATTGCATGTACACATACAGTGTGCAATGAGTCCTCTGTTATTGACTGTTGGTGACATGCACACCTGCTGCGGTTGTGTGCCACGCTGACGTCTTGCAGCAGTCTTAGCTCTTGGCTAAGCTCTTTAGCCCTCCGTGGTCTGGTGCGGCAGTTGCAGATCAGCGGCATTTGGCACGTACCTAGGCAGCATGCTGTGGAACATGGCAGAATGTGCCCTAAAGTGGGACCCAGCCAAACGATGTGGCTATCAGAGACACTCAGAGCCTGGGCTTTCCCCACTGGGCTTATGTTAGCCCTTTCATTAAAACATTTTTAGCCCCTTCCCAAAATACGTATGGTAAGGACACAGGGCCAAAAAGGATGATTGTGATGAGAGAAAAATAGTAGCACTCTCATCTTGTCATTTCTACATGCTGAATATGCAAGTACTATAATTAAAGTACAAACTGCTGGCAGAACCATGGTGTGCATGTTGGTGTTAATTATACATTTAACACAACTTTATAATTGACACATTTAGCCGACCTCAGTGCATGTGTGTTCTTCCCCCTTAGGTCGGATTCTTTCCCAGCGAATGTGTGGAGCTGATCAATGACAAGGTTCCCCACTCCGTCACAAGCTCTGTACCCAAACCAGGTACCGTTGTCACTCTCTCTGAGTCAGTCAGGAGGCCACATCAAAGTGTAAATGGCTTTAGGACACAGCTGGAGTTGTTCGTTTTGTCAGTGACAGTTTGGCAGTAAACAATAGGCTGTACATATAACTGCAGTTCTAAATGCTTCTTTTGTTAAAGATTTTCATGTTAATGTATTCAGGGGATTTATGGGTGTATTTTGTTGCTGTGTATTTGGCTAATCATGGATTTGGTATTGACTAATGTCTTGCCAGTAGTGAACTTCCTCCCCATTTTCCTCCACTGAGGGATTGACTTTATGATTAAAACAGTACTTGAATTTTAGAAACAGCAGCATCCTGAATTGCATTGCAGTGGTGACACATATTTACTTGAAGAGATTCGTGATTGGCTCTTGCTCAAACCCACCAGGCTACTTGGGAGCAGGCAAGGTATGCTACATTAGGGATGCTGTGATCTGTGCCTGCTTGTGGATGTTTCCAGATTTTGTGTGCAGTGTTCCCTTGGCCTTGCTGTGGGAAATCACTGGCTCTGTCATAAGAGCCTGTTTTCTTCTACAAGGTCAGATCGTCTGCTGGAACACAGCGTAGCCTGATCACGATCCTTCAAGAGGGTTGCACTCAAATAACCAGCATGATACCAGGGAGGGGGTCTCTGGTCACTCAGAAATCTATCTGTAAACATGCTGTGTCATCTGTTATTACACAAAATACTCAGTTTTAGCTTTTAGTTGACTAAACAAAGGCAAAAGTAAGTGTGCTGCTGTTCCTTTCATTCATAATGATTACAACCTGGAATTTATTCATATTTTTACTTGTATTAAACAAATGTGTCAGACTACACTGAAATTATGGAAACTTTTCTTGAAATTATGCACTTTTAGTAAATAATTCTGGCTATGCTTTACAAGAGTGAAAATGTGAAAGGGAGAAATTATCATTTGGCAGTAGATGGAAATAGATGTTTTTCTCATTATGAAATCGTAGTGGGGCCCGCCCGCGATATTGAGGGGTGTTTTTGGTTGGTTGGGTAAAGAGAAAAAGTTAGTTGTTTGTGGGTGGTGGGTGGGTGTTTGGTTTATAAACAAAGACAGAAGGGAAAAAAACGCGGGTGGAAATGGACCCC
>JABJVR010007447.1:685-11514 GCA_025773905.1 Chitala chitala | reverse complement strand
GGGGGGAGAGAGAGAGGGAGGGGGGGGGAGAGAGAGAGGGAGGGAGAGAGATAGAGAAAGAGAGAGGCTGTGTCCACATTGCCAACAAAACAAAATCAAGACAGAGCTGCACTTTCTCACAGAATGTACAAAATACTTACAAATTTGGGACAAATTTAATCATAAATGTATACATATACACCAGAACTTTGAGCCTCTGTCAAATGATGAGAAACTGCCCACCTTACTAGGTGAATGTGCAGACTGCTGTGCTCTGGCAGCACAGTATGTGGTCGCCTGTCACAACATGAGGGACAGTGACTGACCCAAATCCAGTCTGCCTCCTGCACACTCCATGCTCTTCTGTGTTTTATTATATTACTTATTGTTTATTGTATTATTCTTATTTACTTCTACTTCTATAACTGTTGTGTTTTGTAATTCAGTTACTGTTTATGTTCTTTTCTTTATACTTTGCACCATTCCTGTTTTGTGCTGTTTTTTAATTGTATGTGGCAACGCTGCAGTGCTTTAGTAACACAAATGCACAAATATTTGTCATGCCGATAAAGCACCTAAAATTGAAACTGAAAAATAAGCGAGCGGGGGGGGGGGGAGCGATAAGGAGAGAGAGATTAGTAAAAGACATAGGAGATAGGAGGGGAGGCCCTGGACTAACCTGTTTTCCTCAGGTGATGAAATCTAAACCCTCCTCTGTGTTGGTGGACTTTATCAGGAGGAGTCGTGTGTTTGCCTGTGCAGTTTACCCATTTGAGCAGGAATCCCTCCCCAGGTGAAAAAGAAGCTATGTCTGAGTTTCCTGCTAAGGTGAACACAGAAACAAGTAGCCCACTCCCAGGAGGACATGCTGCCAGTTTACAGGCTTTCACCTCTCGCTTTTTCTCCATGGACCTGGAGTTCATCAAGACGATCCCATCCGTCCTCATGCTAGTGGAGATTGTGAGTCCATCTTATTGTCCTGCTTTCTCTTACACAAGTGTCTCACAGCATGCTGGGAATTCAGTCACAGGCTGACACAGGACTGAACCTTTTCTGTATGTGTGGGGGGGGGAGAGGCAGACGGGGATAAACTCTGTGTTCTCCTTGGTTTTGAGTCATTTTCCTAAGGTGAAACTAGGATAAGATGTGCCATCTCAGCATTTGTTACCAAAGCCCAACCTTTTTCTTATCACTAATTACTGTGGTCGTTATTTTTTTATGAAAATCAACACAGTATTCAGTTTCTTACAGTGTGTCTGATACAAACGTCTGACCTAGTGACAGAGTTAACATGTGTGTAGATGCTCTGTGACATGTATCGATAGAATTAACGTGTCGCTTTTCAGTGCTAAATACAATGAGGGACAGTTGGTGTGTATATGTACATGTTTGGTTGTGTCTAAGGATGCATACAAACTGCCTGTGTGCACATTATGTGTGTGAGCGTTAATGCATGTATGTGGGTTTGTGTCTGTATGCCTGTCCAGACTCTTTGTCATGCCACATAACAAGATGTTCCTGTCACCTGTACCACAGATGTTAAGAAATAGATGTGAAATGTGAAGGAAGTTAAACTTGTTTGTCCAGTGGGTGATTAGCAAACAAGCCTGTTTTCTTCAACACCCTTCTTATTGCAACACAACCAGGAAGTCAGAGCTGTGGAATATTCTGCCCATTTAGCATTTCATGAGAGAGCAGACTTACCTCTCACAATGTCTGAAGGAAATAACCAGTTCAACTGATGAAAATGAGCAAAGAAAGTAGTGTGAGTCAGGCAGTAACACAATTAGTGCTGCCTGGACTTTGACTTGTGTGAGCAAACAGTCTGGCTTTCATGTGTAGTGGGCTGAGAAACCCAAGCAGAGACAGTAAAAGACTGGGTTAGGTTTGCAGCTCTCTAGGGTGGGGTGATGGCAGTTTGTACATTTAAATTTCATTGTAAGAGTGCTATGAGAATGTCCTGCATTTTTACATATTATATTTATAGTTGTTCTAAGAGATCACTGTCAAATTAAGGTGTTTGTTGACAATTCCGTTAAAGTGGGGGAAGATATAGCACTCACACAAAACTGCAATACAGCCTCCTCTTGGGGGACCTGAGAGAAGCCCTAACTTACAAAAAGTAGATCGATCAGGTTTAGGGCCTGGGTCAGACACAGGTCTGTAATACACAGGTGAACAGCATACACAAACACAAACCCTCATTAATGACAGATCAGCTTACTGTAGTAAGAGATATATATTGTATGTAAGGTGAGAGCTTTCACCTCCAGCCTAGTTCAGTCAGACCTACCTTTGTTATGTGGTGGACTTTGCTAGACTTCTCTCCCTGGTTCTTCCTCCCTAGACTCTGGGACTGTTAGTCTGGGCCCTGATCTCCAGCACCAGCTACACAGTGGTTCCTGCCTATGGCTGGGTGATGTTTGTCTGTGTGCTTCTCTGGATCCTCACAATTACACTCTTCATCATCCTTTTTCTTCGCATTCACCAGAAATTCATTTTTGTTCCATGGCTAATGGTGGTGAGCTTCTGCTGTGTATAATCTACAAATAACCTGTCAATAAACTATGCATTATGCAGTATGAACATATGAATATAACTGTAACCCTGAATGAATAAGATTTATTTTTAGGAGAACTGTTTTGGGATGGTAAGGAAAGTAAAATGTTAACAGTGTAAATGCCCATAATGGACCTCTTTTTCCTAACCCCCTGTTGTTCTGGAGGTCCTGGTTTATGCAGGTGTATCTACCCTGCTCTACCTGTCAGCCTTCCTGGCCAATGCTGCCTCAATCTCAGCCTTTAAAGGCACCGGTGACTTCAACAATTTAGCCACCTCAGCTGTAAGTGAACACTACACGATCTCCTACACACACACACAGTCTGTATGGCGCTGGTGACTATGTCAACGGCTGCGTTGTTGCCAAAACATCTTATTAATTGTTCTCAATGTGAAAATTAATGTTTTAAGGTAAAGTTTTCCAGTAGCATTTGCCAGTTATGATCACTGCAAAGTCAATAACGTACTCATATGACAGATGTCAATTAAATCTTAAAAACTATGTAATGCAAACAAGACATTGTATTGCTACACACCTGCCTTCACAGCTATTGCAGACACTTTCATTGAATTAGTCATGTAAATTTTCAGTGCTCTTAATGTAAAGCATCAGATGGAGGTCTCTATTCAGCTGTCTTACAGGTGTGGTGTGGTGTGGTGTGGTGTGTGTGTGTGTGTGTGTGTGTGTGTGTGTGTGTGTGTGTGTGTGCTTTACATCGATAAATTACTTATGTTCCAAGAAATGAACAGCAAGAGGATGATAAAGATTGAATCTAAGTCAAAACCAGGTGACAACAGAGGAGAGGAACCAGAAACTCCATGGTGTTGAGAAATAAGATCTCTGGGAGCCCAAAGTTGGCTAGCTGCCCAGGCCCTATCAATGTCAATCAGACTATCAATGTCAATGACAACATGAAGATTGCCTGTGCTACAGATGTAGGAATATGTCTACCTAGGCTTGCAGAACCTCTTGGGTAAGGCTTCATTAGACAGGTACACTGGGTATCCACAACTCTACCAAGGCATCTTGCTCAGAACTGGGCACCGGGTACACATATGGGCAGAGAAGGACTGCAGAGAGGGCTTAGTACAAAATAACAAATGCTGGTAGTCCCATAGCAAGATATCACAGGTACACTGGCTTGTACAGCAGGGCAAGCAGCAGTAATTACCGTGACCTGTGGAGACTGTTGTAAGAAAGACAAGTCAAAGAAGCAGGTCGTCAGTCGGGATTTGAAGACTAAATGGTCTAGCACAAATTCTTTTATGTATCTGTGCAACTAAAAGACAGCCTGCATTCGGAGGTTGTAGGGAGTGATTTGAAGTATATGTATTATCATCTCCATTAAATATACCAGTGGTTTGCCTTTGAGTACTTTATACTTTATATAGACCTGTACTTAACAGGAAGCCAGTGGAGTGAGGACAGTGTGGGACCTATGGTCGTACTTTCTGTTGCTTGTTGTAATTCTCACGGCTGCATTTTGGATGCTCTGTAAAGTTTTTAATGTGCAGTTTGTACATGCAGAGAGTAAAGCATTGCAGTAAACAAACTGACTATAAACAAAAGTGTGCACAAATTCTTCTGTAGTAAGAAAACAGCACCGCCTAGTAATATTTCTCACCTACAGGAAGCAAACCTGTGAAACTGCATTCACATGAGAGCCAAAAAAGAGGTTTGAATCTAAAATTACACCTAAATTACTGACTGAATTGCTAATGTAAAAACGCAGGTCAGCAGCATTTATAATTACCCCCAAACAAATTCCCAGTTTTATCTTTGATTAATGATAAATAGTTTTTGCTCATCCATCTTTTAATGTCACTGAGATGTTTAGCTTAAGTGTTACCTGATGCATTACCATTAGGTTTAATATTAAAGTATAACTGAGTATCGTCAGCATAGGTATGAAGATTCATATTATATTTACAAACTGTATAATATTACCTAAAGGTGGCATGTAAAGGGAGAAGAATACTGGGCCCAGCACAGAACCCTGTGGTACTCCATATCTAAGTGGTGATTTGGGTGAGGCAGTGCTATCATTTGAGATTCAAATATAATAATAATGGTTAGTGAGAAGTAAACCACCTAGTACAGTTCTACTAAGGCCAACAACATTTTGAAGTTGGTTTACCATGGAATGATCAACAATTTCAATAGCAGCACTAAGATCTACAAGAACGAGAGCAGTCATGTTTCCTGCACTGGTTGAAATAATAAAAATATTATTAACAACTCTAGTTCAAGCTATTTTGGTGCAGTGCTCTCTTTGTTAAATGGTTCTCTGACAGGTGTTTTCATGTTCTCTTTTTCTCTTGACTGGTAGGTGTGTTGTATGTCCTCTCCAGATTACCTGTCTTATAGGTGTGTTCTTTGTGTGCTCCTACTACCCAGTTTTTTGCTGTTATTGTAACAATTGCCTACGGAGGCAGCACATTCTTCGCCTTTGTTGCATGGAGAGGAGATGGAGGCACTGCAACAAACATCACCATCTCAGTGTAGACTGAACACCCTGTCAGCATGGACTCAGCATCACCATCTCAGTGTAGACTGAACACCCTGTCAGCATGGACTCAGCATCACCATCTCAGTGTAGACTGAACATACTGTCAGCATATAGACTGATCTTCAACACCCTCCCAGTGTGAGAAAAACAATCTTCCACTGAACCTTCCCATTGTAGTCCTGATGGTTCTGCACATACATGCTCAATCATTCAATCCAGAAACACAAAATAAAAATAACTACTGTGATACAATAACACAATCTTTCCTTGGTAACCATGGTGACATAACATGGACCTGCAACAATCATCATGAATGACTGGTGTAGCCATGAGTAGTAAATTATGGTGCTAATTGGATCGAGCCCTGCACAAATACATCCAAATATATATACACAAATGTATATGTACACATACACAGTCACAGATAAACATTTAGACATAAATACAAATACTGTATGCATACAAATATGTACACACACGTGCACATACTGAGTTTAAGGAAGGCTTAGGAATACTGGACTGACTAGAGGTGGAACGAAAACAAAGTATTCCTAGTTTATAAAAGTCAAGGTCATTGTAAAATGTCAATGATATGTGCTTTATTTATAAAACATAAAATGCTTTAAAAGTGTCTAAAGACCCATTTATTTTTGTCTGGTGATATCCTTACACAAAGTGGTCAAAGTGTAAAGACCATAAACTGGTTACTGTGAATATAATGAACCACTGAAACTGATGTCAGTTGAACTGGGCAGTCTAGCAGTAAAAGACCCAAACCCCACAGTTATGACCAGAGTGGGGGAAATAAAACGCACACATATATATTCCTGGCTATTAATAAACCATAGAAATGAATGGCAAAGTTCTAAATGTTTTAATGTTTTAAAATCCTGCAGAACACCACCTAGACAATACTCCATGGAGAAATGGCATTGACCAATAAAGATGCAACATGCATGTGGTTAAGGGGCTCCAGACTAAAGTAAGTGATGGAAAGCATAATTATAGCAATAGAGGACCAAGAATTTAAACACCAAGTATCACTCAGAAACTTCTTAAGTAAAGAATGGGAAACAAACATGAAAACATAACTGATATTGTCACTGGTTGTACTGTGCTGGTGTCTACTGCGCAAACGAAACAACCCGAAAAAGTTGCCACAGACCAGCACAGGTCAATCTGCAGTGAACTTGGAGTCTGGTGAAATGGTGAAGTCATGCAATTATCAATGAAATAATAATGCAAGACGTGGGAACTAATGCTGTAGGCCATGATTATTATTATTCATGTTATGCCACATCTTGAGATGTTGAATGGCAGGTAATTGTGGTGCAATTCAAGCCCGTAGCCAAAGGATTTGTCCATATCATTGAAAAATCTGTGCTGTTCCAAACAGGGCTATTTGTCATCTAACCAAAATCAGGTGCTTTCCAATTTTCTGCAAATGTTTGTTTAGAGTTTTGAGGACCATTCCTAGGGTGCAAATAACAACTGGGGCTACACTGGTCTATTTTTTTTTTTTACTTAATCTTCCAACTTTAATGAAAGCATCCTTATATTTAGTAATCTTTCCCACCTTTTTTAATCATTTGTTTTTTTTAATCAATTCTGCAGCCACCTGGTATTGCTACATCAAGAAATGGGACCTGTTTCTATTTGATAATTGTAATGTTGTATCAATTGTAATGTTGTAATGGTACCTGATGCTGATGTACAAGGCCATCAATGGGACTGCTCCAGGCTACCTGCAGTCCCGAATCAAGAACTATGTCCCCTCCCATTCTCTGCGGGTTGCCAATGAGAAAAGACTGGTTTCACCAATCCTAAAACCTGGTAAACCTAGGCTCTTCTCCTCTCTGGCGCCTACATGGTGGAACAAACTTCCACTTGCTTTGAGGATTTCATCATCCCTATCCACATTCCGCAAACAACTGAAGACACATCTCTTCAGGGAGCACTTTAGGACTTAAAACGTGAAATCTCTCCATGCTTTTATTCACTCAGTTGTGGCAATGGAGTTGGCTGTTTGCTTGCAAATGTTTGTCTACTTAATTTAGTTTCAGTTTGTCTAGTTATTTCAGACTTACTGTTTATTTGCTTATGCTTTACTTGAATGATGTGTGACAATTGCCAGACTTAATCGGGTGCACTGTGATGACAGGACAGCACTTACTGTTAGTAGATTCTCTAATACTGTTTGACCTTGTTTGTGACATGCACATGTACTATTATTCATTGTAAGTCGCTTTGGACAAAGGTGTCTGCTAAATGAATAAAATGTAATGTAAAATGTATTAAGCTCCAAGTGTTGGTCTATCTGAATTTTGAAATCTCATAGTATTTTTCCTCATTTCCTCAATTATGATTCCTCACTTTCTGAAATTATTGTGTTGTTGTTGTTGTTGTGAAAAGTATATTCGGGGAGATTCTAGGATTTATGAAAATGGGGGGGGGTGAGAAAGGGGTCATATTTAACACAAAGGAGCTGACCATGTGTTTTACATTGATATGTAATGCTTTTATGAAGTCATTACTGACTAACAGGAAGGAGGCACTAAAGGGGCCAGTCAGATTTCAGCTGGAACTACGCTGGCTGGATGGATGGATGGATGGATGGATTGATTCAGTCTCTGTTGTGGTTGTGGCACACAGGAACAGAAGCGGAACCTTGTTGACTTGGTGCACAGCGAGGGGGAATAAAAAGAGTGAACACTGCGCATGCGGGGCGTTTCAGAGAGGGTAAACAGCCTTTTAAACCTTCCCTTGTAAAAACGATCGTTTCGTTTTCAGCTGGGTGGCAAACTTTTTTTACTTAGTTTTATCTTTTTAAATAGTGACTTACGAGCCATTTAAGTTTTATAAATGTGTTAATTTGATAACTGTTTACCGTGCCATTGCTACGCTCTAATTGCAGGTACACGACATGTCTGCATTCTCGAGTCACTCTCACGTTTTATCCGTTTTATTACTTTGCATGTTTGGCATGTTTATCTCCCCGTTATTGTGTGAGCTCTGACTGTTTTCAGTGTGTCTCACATGCAGTAAAGTCAGTAGCTCTACACCGGGATTTCCTCGCACAGCTGTCAGCGTGTTTTGTGTTTGTTTTCGGTGTGTATGAGAGACACACACCTGTAGTGCCTTCAGCTTGTTAAGGTGTAGGGACTGTATCGGCCTCTGGCTTGTTCTTCGGCCTAGACTGAAATATTTACACCGACAGGAGTAATTAGTGGGCGCGTATGTTTGCCCAGAAACGCAGAGGGTAGATCCACACTTAGCATATGGCCCAGTGTGTTAGACCTGTGTTAGACCTGTGTTACCTAATCTCATCGTGCTCACAGTGGTGAAACGTGTTGAGGTTTCAGAGCTGCAAGCGCAGGAGTGCAAGGATCTGATGGTCACCTGAACTATCATCTCAGATGGTAGTCAGAGTTCATATATCCTCAAATAATCAAAGAATTTACACTTGATGAGGGTTTCAGGACAAAAAAAAATGTCCTACCTCGGTTGAGGGTTACTAGTTTAGGGGATCTAGGTGGATGCATCACTGTGTTGGTATTTTGAAAGTAAAGTGTTTAGTCATACTTAACTGTTGCTGCATTTCTAAAATTAGTCAGAAGAGGGAGACCTACTGTAATGATAGTCAAAGAAGCTTTCATGTGGAAAGTTGATCCACATCATGAAAAAGCGACAATGGGGCTAGAGTCAGCACTTGCAGTCTTCTGGGGTTTGTCATTCTACTTCCCCTGTAGGGTTAGGGCTACTCCCCCTGTAGGGTTTGTTGAAGTAATGTTAGATAAACTGAGAGTAAAGGTTTGGTTCTCAATGAACAACCTAAACAGTGAGGTAACATTAGGACAAACATCACATGCCAGAGAGGATAAGTTACTTCCAAAACCTATGGTTTCCTGTGTAAACCTGCAGGCCCTACATGGTAACCCAAGTTATTCTGAATAGGCTTGGTGCACATGGTGGACTTAGCCATGTGGGAGTGTTAACACCATTATGGTCTCATCACTGATCTGTATGTAGGTGCCATAATGGCTGAAACAAGCGTAGACCTCAGCCGCAAGTTTGTATCTGAGTCAGAGATTGAGGAGAGGAAGAGGAGAAGACAGGAGGAATGGGAGAAAGTTCGTAAACCAGATGATCCAGAGGGTGAGTGTTTCTGTGTGGTCTTCCTGACATTCTGAATTCAGAAAGTTGGCACTTCTATGTGTCTTCACCCTTCTGACAACAAAAAATTATCATGCACTCTCAGGAATAATGCAATCCAATTTTTTTTTTGTGCTCCAACGGATTGCATTATATCGAAGTTTGTGTACAATACAGTATGTGTTGTGTAAAAGTACAGTGGAGAAGCACCTGAGTACAGCGAGATATGGTACAGTAAGGTGCGCTAGTGCAAACATACCAGTTAAGTCTTCCAAAATACATGTACATGTCCTGTGTGCATGTGTGTGTGCATGCGTGCAATTCTGCATCTCTCCTATTCTGTGTACATCACTGAATGCGGTCCCCGCTGCAGAGGTGCCAGAAGAGGAGTATGACCCACGATCTCTGTATGAACGGCTCCAGGAACAGAAGGAGAAAAAGCAGGAAGAGTATGAAGAGCAGTTCAAATTCAGTAAGCTGTTTCACAGAGCTGTGTGCGTGCACATTTCTACTGAGACATCTTCTGTTGAAAATCTCATGCCTTTTCATGGTTTTTACACAGAGAACATGGTTAGAGGTCTGGATGAAGATGAGTCAAATTTCCTTGATGAGGTTTCTAGGCAACAGTCTCTGCTGGAGAAACAGCGGCGAGATGAAGAACTACAGGAGCTGAAGGAGTACAGAACATCCTTTTCTGGATTAGTCTAATCTTCACTCATTCTATAAACTGCTTTTTGAAGAATGAACATTTTACTGATGCCATAAAAACTAAGCAATGAATGTGTTAAGTTACTGGTTCTGAGCATTTTCTAATTAGCAGTTGTACTATACTAAAGGCCTAAAGCAGGTGTATAGGGGGTTATTATGTAAATAATAGCATGTGTTGGACTCATGATGAAGAGTCATAAAAGGCTGAGGGCTTCCAAGGACCAAACTGAAAAGTGACAGGACTGGTTTCAGGGGCCTCCTGTTATAAGTAAAAGAGGGCAGTCTCTCCACGGCTGTCCTGAGCAATTGGATTTGTAGCTGGACAATAAGTCATGAGATTGTGCTGGCTCAGTTTCTCATGCAGTACTATGTCAGCAGTGTCATTAAATGCTAGTGTTAAGTTTTGGGGCCGACCTCTGTCCTAACTGCTACAACTTAAGGAACTAGACTTCACATTTGCTGGTTTAAAATGTCCTGTGCTTGTCTTGAGAGAGGCATTTGAACTACCAAGTTACCTCCTTGACTGTGGTTGTACAGCGCTCGCACAAAACTGACTGATGCCAACGAGAGCAGGAAGGAACCCGAACGAAGGCCTGGAAACAAATCCTCCGAACAGCGGACTGGGCTGTCTCAGGCATACCTGCTGGCCGGCGCTGTCAAACGACGCAGGTGAGACATCTGTGTGCAGCAGGCATATTACCAATGGAGGTCAGCTGTGCAGAAACCCCACAAACTTCTCTTTTGTTTTTTAAAGAGGGCTCAATGGCGCGATATGAGGAGCGGGTTTGGGATCTACGCTTGGCGCGACATGAGGAGCGGGTTTGGGATCTACGCTTGGCGCGATATGAGGAGCGGGTTTGGGATCTACGCTTGGCGCGATATGAGGAGCGGGTTTGGGATCTACGCTTGGCGCGATATGAG
>JABJVR010007446.1:1168-11515 GCA_025773905.1 Chitala chitala | reverse complement strand
GTGCCCCCCCCCACTCACTTTCCTGTTTAAATTAAACGGATCCAGATGCGTCCTCTCAGAACACATACCAAACTGTGGTATGCCGACGCTGGTCCCTGCACACTTCCTCCTTCAAAAGCCCTCTGCCCCACAGTCCACTCCTATTTCTAAAATTCCTCCTTCATAACACCCTCAGCACACAGATGTGCTCACTTCCAATGGCAGAAGTTTGTAGGAGGACAGCCCCTCCCCCTGGAGAATGAGGTAACTTTGGCAGCATGAACTCGGCGCCGTCAGGCTATCCAATCGTGTTCCTTCTGCTTTCCAACAGCTCACAAGCTGCAGCTCAGTTCAAGTTCTCATGACGTAGTGGCGTGTTCATCTAGCTGTAAGAAGTCACACCCACAGAACGTACTTTCTGCTGTGCTTGTATGTTTCAAACACACCTTCGGTTAAGTGTCAGGTTCTTACCTGGTTTAGCCCATTGTCCCTTCTGCATAAACCTACAAGTGGAGGAACGTTACACAGTCTGATGTCCCTCACACACGTTTTAAAACTGACAAAACTTCGCCGAGACCATTTTAAACCCTTATTCTGCAACTCTTCAAAAACCAAGGTGAAGTGATTTTAAAACTGCTCACCTAACCACCTTCTCCAACCTAAATCAAGCACCATAATCAACAGCGAAGTACCAAACCTCGCAAAGCAAACCCCCGATTTACAGCTCACTTCCCAGTTGTGAAACCTCTGCTTACGCACTTTCAAAGAGAACCGCTTCAGTGGAAGCTGAACAGTCAGACATACTATCCAGAACATTTCCATGACCAGCACTAACATTTTTTCAGGAACGGAAACCAGTGGGAAGCCAAAAAAAGAATCCCCCCTCACGACGTTCATAACCATTGTGGGTTTTTGTGTGTATGTGTGGGGAGGGGATGCACAAGACTATTAGTGTTGTGGTTACCAATTACCTCCTAGGTACTTCACGCTGAAGGGCATGGCTGGAAATTAGTAAAGCTGGGACTCCTTATATTTTTTTGTGTGTGTGTGCGCGCGCGCGCGTGTGTGTGCGCGCGCATCACGGGGCAGACAAGACGATTAGCCACTTGAGTTAAAGGCTCAAGTCTTTCCGTTGAGGGACTAAATCATACTCATCCTGGCTAAAAAGGAATACTCGGTTTAACCCTTTCGTATTCTGCTACATACACATGCATGAACTGTGTACCTCACACTCAGGCAAGAAAACAAAAGCACAGGGAATGTGTATAAATGGCATAATTTAATTTTCATTCAGAATCTTAACATTTATACATAGTTGTCTGCCATATTGTCATTACTTATTGCTTCACAATAAAAGTGTTTGGCTATGCCCACTGACAGCAAGACAGTACATTCATATAATTTAAACGCTTAAATTTCTCAAGTAAATTGTCAAAACAACCCCACATCACGTTGCCCTCACAGTGTGCAAGGTCACAATCATTCTGAAGTGTACATCTCACTGTACATACATGTGCATTCACAATTTGAACATACATGCATGGTATGCAGAAAATCAACATTTGTCCCATCAGACACTGCGTTTATAACAGTGGCCTTTAGAAACCAGTATGCAACCACCACCCTGCGATGTACTGCATTATGTTCAGGTAGAAAAAAAAAAAAATAATAAAAATTTACATTACTCCCAGCCAACTGAAAATGACCACACACGTAAGCAACACTGAAAACTGAAAAGCCTTTGATCTCACACTTGCATTTGTCTAGCACCACATGAAAGTCAACAAAACAAATGACTGCAAAACCAGCTAGTACTACAAAGAACATAGTCCAGTAATGAACAGTAGCATACAAGAATGTGAGAAGCAACAAAGACTGACAAGGTTGCAAGCTGTGTTGGAATGTGCCCAACAGGGCCAACTTATGGGACACGGATGGCAATCTCTTCCAAGCAGGTTGCAGCTCAGGGAGGCTGGTCCTGGCCTGGTCCATTCAGGATCAGCTGCTGGAATTTTGCCTTCCCAACAATAAAAAGCATGAAACCTTAGACAATGCACTGAGGTCCAGTGGTCCTGTGTCCTTGGTTCTGTACTAGTTGTGCTGCCATTAGTAAGGCAGTATAAAACTATGCTATTGCATATCTAAAGCTACAAGACTGAGGGGGGAGGGCAGGGGGAAGAAAACTGTCCCTGGGTGGATTTAAATCAAACAGTTCCTCCAAAGGTTGTCCATCACTATATAGAGGAACCATATGATATGGGGAATCCTGTATGAGTCTGTAACCAATGCCTTGTTAGAATTTTCAAATGAAAAGGGAATTTCCACGTGAGTTACATACAGTCTACAGGGAACAAGCTCGAGGTCTGGTGGGAACTGCAGATACCCACAGTGCAACACCTGGCTTAAAAGTGTTCAGAAAAAGGTAACAAGTTCTAGTAAACCTGCAAAAGAGCAGACATGTAAGCTCCTGAGAGGCCTTTTTTTGCACCAGCACATATCCCAACCATAGTGTGGCTTGTAGCTGCCATTTTAAATGCCTTCCCAGCAATAAAAAGCATCCCCAGATGTAGAAACTCCACTAAATATGGACATCTTCATGGCAACACTGCATCAGTTCTCCCACAATGCACAGATGACACATCATGCTTCTCATCACTATGCTCAGATGGACCCTTGCAACTGATAACTGGAGGTTCGGGGGTGGGAGAGGAAAAAATAAATAAATAAATAAAAAACCCCACCTCACACAACACCATGACACATGCAAGACCTGAACTCCTACCTCACTGAAGGAAGCGCTGGTTCACAACAGCACAGCAGCTTAATGCTGCAATATTCTTATAGAACTTAAAGTGCAATATTCACATATAGGTCAAAGTGAGACCCAACAAGTTCCTTTAGTGCTTCAGCCATCCTGATGCAGGAAGTACCAAGTAGCCCTGACAGCCAACGACCTGCAGCAGGGGCCACCAGGACTCTTGAAGAGCATAACCCCTGATCAAAAGGAAAAGTTCACCACATACATTTCCTCGTAATCTTACAAGTTCACTCAGAGAAAACCCCTTTTAACACTTGTACTACAAACAGATGCAAGACCACAATGCCAAACGTTATCCTTACATGCCAAGAGCCCCTCACTTCCACTTGCCTGCCACTCACCAAGGGGAGTTTTCCCCAACAGCAGAACTGAATGCAGGGGTATTGTGCAAATATGCCACAACAGGAAGCGAAAGGGCAGTTCCTAAATGTAAATGGTGAGCCTTTAACAATGGCCACCAGCATTACAAATGAGCCGTTATCCAAGACCAGGTACCCTTTAAGTCAAATGCCAAGCCTTCTTCCCACATTGCTTTAATTGGGGGGCGGAAATATATACAATAAGTGTTCATCTCCCACACTTCCTTATAGTCCATGCCCTATAGCCTGCCTGAAGTTACCTGGCGTGGCACATGAACTCAGCAAAAGCACCTCCTACATCGGCTCCAAGTAATCTCCCATAACTGGGCCCAAACGAAGCAGGCAAACACCTGTAAACTTATACTATTCACAAGCTATTTTAACAGCCATTTTCTCACTCCAGACATAGGTTACATTCAAATTCTTAAATAGAAAAAGTAATAAAAACATTATACCATGCAGTCAGATGTGTTTACAGAATTGACATGTGGCATCCAGTCACCCAAACCATCTGCCAGGTGGACACATTCCCCAAACAGTCACCAACAATGTTGCCTCATCACAGGTGTCAGGTAGGAGCTGTGGGCTCTTGCGCTGGAGAAGTGGATCGAGAGCAACGCTAAACCAGCGAACAGCTCAGCACCTTCCACAGTCCAACCTAGAAAAGGATGTAGTCTGCCACAAAGAAGGCCCAGGCTTCTTGCCCAGGTACTTGGGGAAAACTCCAGGCCCCACTGCTCTGCAGGTTGCTTGACAACAGTCCAGAACGCCTGGGTTGACAGGTTCTGAACAGTACGCTTCTTAAGAGGTGGGATTATGAAAGAGGTGGAGTTGAGAGTAGTATTGCAGTGGGCAGAGTTTTGATGTTCCGAGAGTCAGAACGGTGCCACATTATGGCTGAGGCCAGGCTTATCTACAAGTCGTCTTGGCACATCGGAAGGTTGACAAAAGTGAAGACGTTGTACTCAATCATGATGGAGAAGCAGAGGAAGACAGCATACAGCACCAGCACGTACACCCCCAGCTTCATATTCAGCCGCCATGCATTCAAGTGGATTCCAAGGACCTGCCAGGGTGCAACATATTATGAAAGCATCCATACTACCTTCCCATTCCCAAATCCCACATGACAGCAAGTAGGCATTTTACTTACAGTAAGAGCTACAGAGCCCAAAAGAAGCACCACAGAATATACAAGCCCTCGGCTGTTGATGGTCACCTACAGGATGACATGAAGTTTTTTTTTTTTTTTTTTTTTTTAAAAACATACTTCAACATTCAAACCAGCCAACTGTTTTGTACATACTCAAAATCATGCATCATGCTAAAGGTGTTGAACATAGCCTGAGCTATAGCACACACCATGGCGACAAGATATACCTCTGATCCACAGTCAACAACCATCGTCTGCAAGCCCCAGGGTACTCCCAGGCCCACCAAGATGTCAAACACATTGCTACCAATAGAGTTTGAAACAGCCATGTCTCCGAGACCTGCCCAGCCGAGGGGGAGGGGAGGAGAACAACAACAACAACAACATCCTCTGAGTGATCACAGGTCAAGCAGATAACGCTGCTCAACATCCTGGTGCAGGTTATGAGTAACCTGCGAAAACTCAAAACTTCTACATGTGAAGCATCTGTCCATCTCCTTCTCTCAGAGCATCACCTTGTCGTGCCACAATGAGACTCGCAATGCAATCGGGAACACTGGTGCCAGCTGCGAGGAAGGTGATTCCCATGATTACGTCAGGGATGCCCAACGTGTACCCAATTACAGTCACCTGTTCAAAAACACACACGAGTTATGACATCTGGATGGTCATGTAAGACCAACGTCAATACGTCACAGGTCAGCTGTCTTGTGCCTCACGTTTAACACTTCACAGCACGAGTCAGCGAACCGTTTCGCGTGACTGTTATAACATGTCCATTTACCATCCAAACCATGAAGTAGGAAAAGACTGCAATCCAGAGCGTGGAGAGAATGAAGGTGAGCATGAAGAGCTTCTCCCAGCGAGGCTTGGCGCAGTTCGGCACGGTGCAGAAGAGCAGCAACAGAATGGGCCAGGAGATCAGCCATTTTATCTTGTCTGCAACGCCTCCTGCAGGAGAGCAACTGCAATTACAGCAACCACAAAGGTCCACCAACACATGAGGCATCAGCATGTACTCAAGCACTCTTCCTCTTGTTCAGTTTTCAGACAGCCATCCGCCATAGCTCCCCAATCACACACTGGCCTCACACCTGGAACACTGAACGGTGATGCCCCTTCACCCTCCTCCTCCTCCTGAGATGGCTTGTCACCAGACACGTTTCCATTCTCCACTTCCAGCTTCCCCATTACCACTACGACTTCCACACCATTTGCAGCCTGGGCCATTTTCTGCCGCTGCTCAAGAGCCAAAAGACATCATTACACGGAGAAATACGGTACTCAAAGCGTCCAGATCGCTTTAATGCAGAGGAGGCTGGTGGCGTTCAGCTCTGGCTCTGCTGACGCCAAACCCATGTGTGTGGATATCAGGTAACATTAAAGCGAGATGGGAGAGGCAACATTCAATTCAACCTGAAACTCCAAACAGTAGCATCCAGTACTAGGTTCCTGTCCAGTGCCTACGTACCTCGGTGATGATGAGGCGACTGGCCATACGAAGGCGGGTCTTGGGCCCAAAGTGGTTGGTGATCATTACACGAAGTCCAGCCTCTGGGAAGTCCATCTTCGGAGGGCTGGCGCTCATGATCTCATCCACCATCACCACAGAGCCACGGGCACAATTCTTGCTGGGCTTCACTGGAGACACAGAAATGACATCAGCCTCCAAAGTTCATGCTAATATGCTGAGGAAACCGCAATGAGCAGCGCAGCCCTTCAAAGTCAACAGTTCACATCAGAGTTCAACGTTTACTTTTAGTGCTTGTTTTGCTTTAAACTGACTTGTACATGAAAAGTCACCGAATTTTGGTTTTTCACCTGTAATATTTTGGCCTTTTGCACAAATTATATCAGGCAGACCGTAAAACTCTGACACACACAAACTAGCAAAAGACATGCCATGGGCCAATTTAAAAAATAATTTCTCCATTAATTAGATTATAGTCCTAGACCTGATAAAACTCAGTGACACGACAAAAAGACCTGGGACTGCAAATGGAAGGACCGTTCCATTGATTGGCACGAAGAGGGTCCAATGAAAACATTTCACGTTTGCAAGTCAAGCTTTGGCTGCAGAGACACAGGAAGTGGTTAAGCAGCCCAGCTGAGCACGCAGGAGATAAACGGACACGCACACACAAGCTGCGGTAATGTGGTCAACGGAGACAGGAAGGTGTGCGAGCGCACACACAGCAATTTTAGTAAGGCTAACAAACAGGCGTCACAGAGTTAACAGAAGAGCAAGAAACCATCTAAAGGCTACAATGACTGGTGTAAGAGGGCCCATGCAGATGTGGAAGATAAGTAAGAGGATGTATGACAACGTTGTATTATTCTGCTGGGGAGCAAAGCCTGCACCAGAAGTGTCTTAGAGCACATTCTCACACAATTCATTCAACAATGTCTGAATGGATCCCATTCTGCCAATTTCTAACCAAAAAATCCTCTGAAAATCACCTCACCATACTCCCTCCCCTGCTTCCACACCAAACTACTAAAACAGGCTTACTGGACTAAAGAGTTGACCAGATCCTGCAATCCAGTTCCACTGTGAGGCCAAGGGCTCAGCCTGTTAACCCATATGAAGAGGTGCAGCCTGCCTGGTTAGCCTTACCTGGACACAGGAAGGGCAATGATGGGTCAAATCCCCAAATACGGTCATAATCATTACCCTCCTCTAGCTCGGTTTTCACTGCATTGCCATTAGCAACATCCTTCTTCTGCTTTCCTGTGAAGAAATGCTGCATGCTCGAGTTAAATCTGTGCAAGGAGAAATAAGAGTTAGTGGCACGTCAAGGACACCCCTCCACTTAACAAAACAGGTGAGGGGGAGGGAAGGGAAATCAAACTTGCTTTAGCACTCTCGGGACTCTCTGTTAAGGGTTTCGTGCATTAAACGAAAACAATATGAAAAACGTTTTAGATTACATGTAAGATGAGAGGCGTGCAGACAACTTCCTAGTAATCAAAAGCTTTGGCTAACCCCCCCCCCCCCCACATGCACACCTACAACTTCTTTATACAAGTGAAGTGAAACCACGCACAAGCATGCACAGACAAGTCTTCATTGTGTTGTAGCTGCATATGCCCCCTGGTGGCAGAAAGGGGAACTGTATCAGGACTCACTTCATTACCAGGATGTATCCAGTGTACATCACCACCAGGACCAAGCTCTCCCACCTAAGAAGACATTCAGGCCATCAGTCACAGACCACAGTCTGCACCTCTACATGCAGGCTCTGCCAGATGGACGGCAGAAAGGGTCCTTACCACACAATCTTCCCGTCATAGATGAACTGGAAAAGAGAAGCTCAATGTAAACCACTGCAGACAAGTTTACAGGACAGGTGCCATCTGATCTGACCACACAATCTCAGGCAGCCAACATCAACAACAAGCAACCAGCTTGACAGGATGTATCCATAGATGTAAACAGCTGAAAAGGGAAGAAAACTCACCGCTATCAAAGCCAAAACGGACAAGATGTAATAAAATGAATCGCGGAACACAGACCACTTAGTCAGCAGCACTACCTAAGGAGAGAAGAGCAGAAGGTTTATGATGTGGTCTGCCACACTGTGCCAACTATACTACAACACAGCAGGTCACACACTGACCCGGAATGAGGCTGGCAGTGTTATTAACAGAAGCTAAGTTCAGACACCCAATTACTACCGTTACAAAAACAAAAAATCTGAACAATTTAGTAGAAGATGGAGAGAGAGAGAGAGACAAACCTGTCCAGCAAAGATTCCGCACACGCCGATGATGCACAGAATGTTGAAGACTGCTGAGCCAACAATGGTGCCAACGCCCACATCACCGTGGGTGACGAAGACCCCTGAGGGGGAAAGCAGCAAGCCCTCACGGTTACTGGGACGAACCAGAACAAGCGACAGAAGCACCAGAGCCCGTCTCACCTATCACAGAGGCAAACAGCTCTGGTGCGGAGCTCCCAGCTGCCATGAAAGTCGCCCCAGCGACATCCTCACTCAAGTGCAATTTCTATGAATGGGAGAGGTTAGAAATCAAGGTCATTCCAAGAAAGCCATGAAAGGGTAGGCCAAGCCTCTGCAAAGCCAGGAAGAGGGCAACCTACCTCACAGATTTTCTCCAGAGAAGTCACAAAGTAGTCATCGCAGACAATTGCAAGAGCCAGAAACATGTACAGAGCCTAAGACATGGATGACAGGGTCAGCATCCTGCTTTTTCCTTGTACCTTGCTTTAAAAATGGCAAAATGTGCAGGAGCGTCACACAAAGGGCATCAGGTAATTAGGCAGGACAACAGTGATGTAGCCACATTTATCATAGTCAGACCACTATATGTCTCTCTGAAAACTGGATGACAACTTGCTGTTTCCACAACGCAGAACAGATTAATAAAATTCCATTATATTGGTCACATGGGATCATGAAGCCGTAATAAATAATACCGTCCACAGGAGGGCAGCAAAAAACCTTAAACACAGAAAAGTTTAAAAGCTCATCAAAACAGATTACTTTGCTTCTAGCAATCATCTTGCACATCCTAGCCCACAACACTCTTTTCATAGTTTTCAAGCAACCACAAAATTCAAATATTTTTTTTTTGCCCACTGACATGAACACCTTGCTTAAACTGTTTAAGTTCTACCCATAAGGCAGCATTTTTAGGTACACCAGAGACATGACATAACCCCTGCAAGTAGCCACACTGACTTAAAGTGCCAATCTAAAAAAGGCCTGAGTCTGCCCACCGCAATGATGTGCAGCAGCACTGCCCCCTGCTGGCGCTCGTCATTGGTGAATACATCGTCAGGGAACTCGTGAATTGCTGAAACGAGAAGTGACAAAGCAGTTAGCACCCAGTTTAATAACAGCATCTGGGTGTGAACACCCATATCTGCCTTACTACAAAAAGCAATGTCTCATGGTCACAAGGTCATGAATCATCAACGCTGATTTCAGACGGGCTTCTGTGGGAATACGAAAAGTCCGAAAGCCGCGTTTTCAAATTAGCAAAGAGTGACCTCATGTAGACAGGCAAGTGGTTAGCTAGACACCAAGTTACATGAAAAGAGGTCAAACCATTTATCTTCCCGCCCCAATACACAATCAGCAGAGCAGAGCAAGGATTAAAACCTCTTATAGTTTGTCATGCTACACAAAGGTAGCCCGTCTGAGAGCACTTTAAATCACGCTGCACCGTACTCCTACACGTCTGCGGAGACAGACCTGATAAGCACACTGTTAAAAGCTTTCAGAGCTCTGCAAGAAATCAAAATCAATAATTAAAAGAGCCCCAGCACCATTACTCCACAGTTCAGGCTTCAGCCATCTGGTATCACGCTGCCATTTCTAGGTCTTACGGAGTGGGCTGTGTGGTGGAACAGAGGGCCAACATCAGTTTAGGCCTCCAGCCAAGGCCCAACACGAATCTAGGGAGCCCTCCCAAACACCTCCGACCCAAAAGACAGAGTATCGGATGCAGCTGAGACACGATGGCCCCCGGAGAACCACGTTGGCACATTTAAGGTACGTGGCAAACCAAGCGTGAACCTGAAGTAGAGGTCGGCCAACCTGCAGGACCCGACAGCTTGCAACGCCAGTTTCATTGTCCTTACTGCAGGTGGGCAAAATAACCGCAACATATTAGAACAATGTATACTGACAGTTTACTAGAACTCGTTTAATACAAGTCTTGCCTGATATTACATTAGCAGAAGAAGGAACCAATCAAATGATACACCAGTCGATGAGAGGCTATTTCTACAGGCCTTACGGAAACGGCGCCAACAAAAGAATGTTTCTCATACAGATTAGTAGTGAATTGACAAAATTGTTTTGTATGAAGCAAAACACAGTCGATAACTTTCCGAATCACCTGAGGGCCTCGTTTTCCGCTCACTATAGTAAAGCTAGCAAGATCTGAACCATCAGAGCCACACAGTTCTTCAGCAATGGGAGAGTCTCGGCTGAATTTCTAGCACCAGTAAAATGTATTTGATTGGGCTGAATGGAGTCCTGTGTGTGAGACACAGTACAAGTGGGGGG
>JABJVR010007445.1:0-11515 GCA_025773905.1 Chitala chitala | reverse complement strand
TATCGGGGGCGGGGGCATTTAAATTTTATAAAATTTTATGGGCCATTTGATTTTTTTCATCTATAACGAAATGCTGACAATAATTTGTTTAAACAAACTGGTTTTTAATTTTCCATAAAAAACTCCCCCCCCCCCCCCCCGCCCCACGTGTTAAGCCACATACGCACAGCTACACTAAAAAATTTACCGACTATGTAGCGCGACATCTAGTGGCTGTGTTACATGTAGCACTTAATTCAGAAAAACTATCAGGATAATCATGCCACCAGCTAAAATTCAAACAAAATTTGATTAGTTTCAAAACCAGGATATCAAATATAATGTAGCCTTTTATCCGCTAAGCAAATGATAAAGTTTATACTTCATAATAGAGACTCCAATATCAAAAGTCTCATAAATATCACTTTTAGGAACAGATTTTTATAGGGTTAGCCTTGGTAGGGCAAATACTCGTAAACCATGTTAATTAACCATGTTAAGGTGATTTTTCAGATTATCATTCTGTAGTGTATCGTCTGGAGATGAAATTTTAAATATATATACATCTGAATTTTAAAACATAATTTGAATAAAAATTTTCTGTAATGACATTCTCTCTCTCTCTCTCTCTCTCTCTCACACACACACGCGCGCGCAATCTCAATAGCTGCTTGCTGTGCTACAACATCTGGATGATTATTTTCATTAGAAATTTCATCTCAGAGAAATATGCTCTGGAGGAATATGCTACATACTGACCTGCGCTGATCTTTTAAAAATGTCTACCATCCTTCCATTTTTCATACCACTTATCCTATGCAGGGTCATCGTGTGGTGGCAGGGGTGGCTGGAGCCAAGCTTTCAGGGCACAAGGCAGGGAACATTTTGGTACCAACCCATTGCAGGATACAATCTCTCTCTCTCTCTCTCTCTCTCTCTCTCTCTCTCTCTCTCTCTCTCTCTCTCTCTCTCTCTCTCTCTCTCTCTCTCAACATTCAATCTGGAAACACTAATCAGCCTTCAGAACATGTTTTTGGAATGTGAAAAATGAATTTGTAAATCGAGTATATATTGTACACGCTAGACTACACATGGATGTATTGGCAATTCTTCACAAATTTTGGGGTAAACATGGCACCATGCTTAACATATTGTAAGGCAGGTCTAACACATAAAAACATAGACTGTCATTTAATATAACCTAAAGTCGATATACCAAATTCATTATATTTCACTGATAGTGAATCTTTTTTTCAGACTAATACTTGCTTATCTTTGGAATGCTATTGATACAATTCAATTTAACTTTAAAGCATATTCAAGTACATCACTAAAAGACCATATTGGCGGGACACTTTTTTTCTGCAAGGCAATACAAAATATCTGCTGACACCACATTATTCTTATCAGTAAAAAAATGTGTTTTATAGTATTTTAAGAAGACAGCAGAGACGGGGAAAGCATACCTAACTGACGAATGGTCTAACAGATGGTTCCTGATTTACTGTGATCCCAATATCACAGCATGGGCTAAAAATAAAGGTGCAGAGTGGAAAGCTCAGACAGGGGTGTCAGAGGATCATGGGTGTTCATCTGTTTAAACAGGCTTAGACTATATCAAAGCTGAGTGGCTAAGATGTGGTGGAGCCACAGGACACGGGTGCTATCTTTAGACACAAGCAGTAAGATGAGTGGGGGTAAAGAAGCAGAGCATCATGGGAAATCTGGTGAGCGTCTCCATTATGTGTGTATAATCATCATTTCCTCTTTGCTCTGTAGCAACTGCATGTAGTGTTCAGCATAACAATTTCTACTGTTGGACTGAAGTTGCTAAATTAATGACTAACAATGTAATGGAATACAATGTTAGACAAAAGCAACCGTGTAAAAAATTCAAGTAGCTGCAATTCATTAATGTCAGTAACATCACATTGAGTCGAAAAACAGGAACATTGCAACTGCATAAACTTTATTTTTGTAATTTCAATTTCCACAACATTTACATCAGATTTGGAAATTTTTATAGTTTAATGTTGTAACACTATTCTCCCTTTAACTGTGCATTATAAACGAATGACTGTTTTTGTTCTTACATATACTCGTATAGTATTCTCACGAAAACAGTGTGAAATGTAAACCAGGTAGAAGTGTAGTGCTTTGTTTAGTTAATGCATCCTTAAATTACACGATAGTCCAAATCAAGCTAACACTTTGTGAAACAAGCTGGGATTTTTTTTTCTCCACTACTGGCAAATATTTTTCACAGGAAACATCTGTTTACAAGGGGTTGTTCGACACAAGTTTGAAAAACTAACAAGCAAACAAAAGAAACAACACACCAGTATGTGATATTACCATGCATTTTAAGTACCTCCACTACATTTTCAAAGATTTTTTTGTTTTTTGGTCCACCCCCATACACTGTCTATAACACATCAGTCAACAAACCTGATCTTCCCAGTGACAGCTACACTGGTAAGGAGATCCTTAAATAACAATAAAACACCAGAGTTCGGTTTGTAACCTTGCCATAATACAGTGAAGTATAAGCCTACCTGCAGGTTTTTCTTTTATTTAGATTTGGTAGATTAAAGTACATTTAAAGAATTTCCAAGTATACTAAAAGCGTTACATCAAACGTTATAATGAATTCCAAAGATGGATGCAGAATGTCACCCTTAGGATCTGAAATTCTTCTACACAGCTTTATAGCATGTAAACCCTGCTAAGTATATTATATATACTGTCTTGTTGAATAACATCCAAACATCCATTACCATTCACCAAGTTTCTTACATTTTAACTAAAAATGTATTCATTTTCTTCATCTTTTATTTTCAGTTACAGAAAAATAAAAAGCACCAGAAAACACAGATGAATATGTTTTTTTTTAATTATAGTGTTCTAGCTTTACATGTCTTTGTCTTAGAGCTACTGCTGAGAATTATTATTTCGATGGTTAAACTTTCTGTATATTGCTTTCTTATAAAGGGACACAATCAGTCACAAGCAGGCCAAAATTATTTTTTTCATTGTCTAATTTTTCCAAGCCTGAGTTATCACAGCACAGCTCACACAATAAACAACTAAAATATATTTACAAGTGTTATATACAGAAAAGGAAGACAGCATAGAGGGAAAGAACAGAAAAGCAAGAGAAAGACACAGGCAGCTCCATGTAGCTGAACAGGGGGCTATCACAAACCAGAATTAGTTATCATCTCACACATATCTTCAGTGTTACTGGGAAAGAGGTCCTCACTTATGCAGAAACACATAATGTTGAGAAAACATTTGATCAGTCAGACTGCATCAATGGGATTTAATGTTTTCTTATGTTTTTTATAATAATTTTTTTTTTTTTTTAACAGGCTTTCAACCGCAACCAACCGGTGCCCTGTTCAGCGTCCCCCTATGACCTTGAGCACGATAAGTGGGTTGTAAACTAATTAATAATGACTTTCTTCATGAAATGAATGTCTGAAGACTTTCTCTGAGGAAACAAGTCTAACAAAGATTAAGAATTTTCACTGAAGAAACATTCCAGACCACAAATCTACTGTCAGGAATACATGTAAGTAGTAGTAACTATTTCAGCCATAGAATCTAACATCTACTGCATGTGTAACTGGCTTCTTGCAGACTGCTGTGTAGCATAACTCGTTTACAATGTCTTCCTCTTAGTACCATTCCAATAAAGAAATGTCATTGACTAACTCTTTAGCAATAAAATGCACAATTCTAGTATAAACATTATTTTTTCAACCATTATTTAAACAGGAGAGTGAGAAAGTGAAAGAATGTCTGTTGGCAGTTAAAATTTCTAACAATCACTAAAACAATACAGTAACCAGCAATCTGAAAATGGGGATAGCCAATGTAAATCTGCATTTTTAAAAATCCGGTGGCAGATACAACCCAGAATGGCACTGATCACAATTAAAGTAAAAACCAATTGTTTCAATTTCCCCAGGGTGTCCATAAGCGCTGATGTAGATTGGGTGTTAGAGAAAACTAACAGTCATTCTTATTGCTGAAATACTCTAATTGTAAGTATTCAATAATTTGTCACAGTCTTAAATATTTAAGAATGGCATAGTTTTTCCAAGAACAGCATTCCAAAGGTAAGTATCCGATACAATAAATCGCAGAATTTTGCATCAAAATGGTAGTTTCCTTGAATATAAATAAAAGTGAGAGGGCTGTTGAATAATGGTTAAGTGCCATAATGGCAGATTGAATGTTCACATGCCAAAGCTATCTACAGTCTACAGAAACCTGATTGTCCACATATACAAAATCAGCAGGTACTCAAATCGTAAAGCAGACTAATTTTGGTTGCTCATCAATTTCTGATAAGCACCAATGTAGTCAAGTGGACTGAGGACAACTTTGGCAGTTGCCAACTGTACAATGTCACACCTCTTCTCTCAGAATGAGCACTGGTGTTTTTCAAAGACAATACTGGAACATAAAGTCACAAGAGCGAGAGCACAGCACAGTATGTTAAAGAAGGCCAACAACTGTAACTACTAATGAACATTACACTTTATCAACCACATTAATTCAAAATAAATACCATAAATAAAAATTTACATATGCAACTGTGTGGTTGGATACTATAAAATGTACTAGAGACCAATAAATGCATTTTTCAAAATAAGTCATTTGTGTTCCTTAAATCAGAAAGTTTACTTTCTGTTCTATTTGATAGTCTTCTGTTAAAATTTCAAATACGCCTATGCAAGACTGTACTAAAAAAAAAAAAAAAAAACCTGGTTGCCATTATCCAAGTAGTGACAGACAGCAAAGACATTTAGTGCAGATGTTCCTCCACATCTGTTTCAGTAACGCACATCATGCAGTGGTAACCAGAGCTCCATCTGTCTCCCTGCAAGTATTTGTAATGCATATGACTTATTTATATGGCTGATGGCATTGAAATGTCACTGTTGTACAGCATTTTCTAGTAGCCAACTGTATTACATTACAACTACACAACATGTAATCTGCTGCCTTTAAATAAAAACCTTGTTTTTGTGGTTGTTTTCTCTGTGTAATGAAATGTATGTGAGAAGCTTTGCATATTGTGTGTATATATATATATATATCTTATTTCTGAATTATATTTCTATTACCAATCTTAATATTCTGAGATTTATTTTCAAAATCATATACTTATATATTATTCTTTATGTACACATTAAAACCACAAAAAGATATCTATCATAATGTTTACAGAACAGAACTGAAACATAAAGAAAAAAATACAAAAAATTAATGTATAGTAGATATTAGGGGCTAAAGACAGACTAATCAATAGACAATATTATTGACTAATATATAGTGTTGTTTTGTATTTCAGTCCAACAGTTATTACACACACACACACACACACACACACACACACACACACACACACACACACTTAGCTTTACAGTGTCCTCTGGGTACAATGTAAAACTTTAATTTAAACTTAATATGGCATTTTTCAGCACCCGAAAGGCCAGTATGAAGACACATACATAGTACTGAATAAAAGCTGAACTACAAAAAAAAAAAAAAAAAAAAATTCAGGATCTGAAGCAGGTTTGGAAAACAAAACAAATGAAAAGATTCCTCCAGCTTTAAAACCAGGCTGTGTGTCTGCAGTGAGTGAGAAAACATGTAAGCCAGAAGACACTGTAGGGGAACTAAGGTCTCCCAGGTCAACCTCCCACATGTCGTGGTGTCAGGTGGGGCGGGGGCAGTGAGGGAATGGGAAGCCTGGAAGGGGATGAGGGTGGGGGGACAGGGATCTCTAGCAAGCACAGTCTTGGTGGGGGGCCGCTGGCTGCTCAGTGAGCTGTGGCCCTTGTTTGGCCCCTGTGACAGCTGGGTCGGCCGCATCCAAGCTCTCTGACATCTTCTCACAGATTATATCCACCAGACGCTCAAAGGTCTGCTTCACATTGATGTTGTCTTTGGCACTGGCCTCAAAGAACTCAAAGCCTGGCATGAACAAGATGAACCAATCATTACAGAGGAACAGCCTGTGTTGCCACTGTGTTTCCAGTGAGAAGACACTTAAAATATTGTAACAATGTAATGTAACATTTCAATTACAATACTTGAATTGTGGCATTTCGAACGAAAATATGAATGGATGTAGAAGAAATGCAGCATTTGACCCAAACACTGCTCTTACCAGCAACAGCAGCAGCTTCCTTTTGATCCACTTACCCAGATGTTCAGACAGCTGCCTACCCCTCTCTGCTGCCACAACCCTCTCGTCCTCCATGTCACATTTGTTGCCCACCAGCAGCACCTGAGCATTGTCCCAGGAGTAGGTCTTAATCTGCGTGGACCTGTGGCAGACACACAGTTTGCTGTGTCAAAGGGGTGGCTGACCCCCCAGTAGTATCAAACAAACTACTGTGGCGCCAGGGCAGACACAGCTTACACCGTCCTGCTCAGTGTACACTCTTTAGTTTGGGATCACCTTGACGGTGCACACACTTCAACAGGAGACTAAGAAATCACATGGAAATATTGCAAAGAGCCACAATCCTGCATTGCGTCCGTAACACGTTTACATGATACTTTTTCTCAGGACTGCTCTTGTCATGTTAACTTGAGCAGGAATGAGTTGCTTTGTTTTTGTAAGTTATAAAATAAGCATTTTTAGTGCTTCATGCCATGATAAACACACTAAAAATTATTTGGCAGTTGTACACAATTCCTTGCAGGCATTCTTTACACATCAATTCTTAGGGATGGGTATTGAGAACTTGTACTAAAATGTACCGGTTTCTAACTGGTCAGTACCAAAATAGCAAATAGGCTCCTGGACAAATGGTGCGGTATATAACATTAATTCATCCAAACATAGCTGGCATTTGCACATGTTACTGCTAGACTGGTTCACTGGGAGGGACAAGAGGAATAATCTGCTCTGTGTGGGGAAGGTGTTCACATGCCTCTGATTGGCTCGCCATATCAAACACTCAGGGTTTGTGGTCTTTGCTATGGTGAGCAGGGCAAAATGTTCCAAAATGTGGGCTGACTTTACTAAATTTGATGAAAATACAGCTAAATGCAATATATGTGAAAATGTAGTTGGGTGTAAAGTCTTTAACACCAGAAACTGCATGAAATGCTCAAATATTCAACACACTATAAGTCTGAAGCAGTGTACCGTGTTTAGGGCCTAATGGATTTAATTTTTTCCAAAATTCAGTTTTGTTTTTTCCATTTTTGGTTTTATTAAGATTTTGATTTTCACATTTTTTAAGGTTTGCCTAAATAAATAAGATTGCAACATATCTTAAGCTATTAACATTTATTAAATGAGAATATAAGATTCAGTACAAATGACAACAAAATCTTTTACAAATTCCTGCTTAGAATCGTAGGACCTCATTACATTTGTTATTGTAATTTGACAAAGTGCATTATCCCCGTTCTCTTTGTGCATTATCCCCGTTCTCTTTGTGCATTATCCCCGTTCTCTTTGCTTTTCAGATGCTTTTGAGATTTGATGCATTCTGTTCAGAATCTTTGTGTATCCAGTCAATTGTGACAAACTATGCACCACAATAACTGTCCATATGATTCACAATAATTGGGATTTTTTTTAAAAGTTTTTTTAACTAACATTTCTTTTGCCTGCTGTCTATTCAGTGACTATAAATTATATGAAAACAAGTGCCAAAAGTGAACTGAGCACTTTTTTGTGTGATTGGCACATAAGCATAGCAAATACACGATCTAAGGACATTGCACCAGTAGCTGTGAATAAGAAAAACAAACTTTTAAGTCATTTAGACATTAAACCAATGCATTTCTGCTTGACTCCACATTTATATGTTAATTTAATTTTCATTATTGAATTCCATTAAATCTTCCGCAAATCAGTGTACATGGATTTCATAGGGCTCTTCACCCTGTTTGACCCCTTTAGCAAAGTGACTGCTGTCCCTTTGTCCGCACTGCTGCCTCCCAGCTCTTTTGCTAATGGTTTTTGTCAAACAAGAAATGCAACTGTCTCAGCCTCCTCAATTAAAGGTAACACTTATCATTATGAAAATAATGTTAGCATTATTTATTAAATCAGGACACAAACAGCATTGGTTTTAAGCACTTCTAATTTGTGTTGCCTGTGTGTGATAACGTTTAGTTGCACATGTTCTTGTAAAACAAACAAACAAACAAAATGTTCCTAAATAATCTCATAGACAAGATAGTCAATCAGTAGCCACAGCTTCATCAGTGAATAGTAGAAATCACACACACAAGCCCAGCCCATTCACCATTGCTAGCACATGAAAGAAATTGACACAGGAAAAAAACAGCCAAATAACCTTGGCAACAGCCCTGTGACAATGTGAAACATTTCATTACATTGGAGTCCAGTTGATTTACATATGCTTGGTAGCCAAAAGGTAAAATAGCATAAATCGTTAACTGCTAGGTAGCTGTGGTCCAAATATGACTTGGGATATCTGGGATCGGGGATTCTGATTGGATTAAAATAAAATCAGCTGTTGATACACCATGAACTCTGGTAAAATATGCCAAAATGTAGACACACGTGCTAACAACAGATCTGCTCAAAGTGTAATTCAGGAGGGGTAAAGAGGTTCCCTTTTAATAGAGTGCAGTGTACGTGGACAGTAAAGTAGAGGGTGTAGAAAGTTTGGGACCACCTGCGTCCTGCCACAATGGACGTAACACCTTGCAATGATGAAGCTCATCACAGACCAACACAGGCATACTCAGTGTTCTGCAGTGCTGCGGCAGGCACTGAGCAGCCCATACACATAATGCACATGACACATACTACACGTGGAGCTGGAGAACAGCGTGACAAGGTGGAAGCCATTTCTTACTATTACCGAGCATCCACCCATGAACTGATTAGTGATGACAGTCAAATCTCCCACTACAATGTAGCAAGATGTACTACGGTCTGATGAAAAACAAATGTGGAACATTACGGCCTAATTTTACACAGTTCTCTTCAAAGAAGGAAAACAAAAGCTTGTCACCAAAGGAAAAAAGATAAACTACACAATAAAACGGTGGAGGTGGGAACAGAAACATTAAACAATGTTGTTGTCTCTTTAGTGAGGACAGGGGCTCTTCCCATATTCCACTTCAAACAACAAACTTGCAGCACATTTCAAAAAGTATGGCAAATTCCTAATATTGATCAGTGTGTATTTTTAGTACACTCAAACTGACAACATGACTGCAGTACATCTGTGGGAACGTCAGTGAGCCAATCTAGAGTATGCACTAGAGCATGCAGTGTAAAACACAAAGAACAAAAAAAGTCCATTTAAAGCTATTTGTACAAATCACAAATCATTCTGCTCCTGATGCTGAAGAGATGCGTATGCACAGTACACTCTGACAGCTCTGAGAACAGCAGCTTATATTTAGCTTTGATTCGTGTCTATGACGAGTTGCCCCACACTTGATTTGCCTGCGGTCTACTGGTTGGTCCGGACACCTTTCATAAGGAATGAGCACTACCAGCTTCTCAGTCACACTCAGCCCACACACTCACTGAGTTGAAGGATACAGGTGGTCACTGAGTGCATGTCCAGCCATTCAGGAGTTACGTACCAGTCCTGTACAGCATTAAAGGACTCCTCATTGGTAATGTCATACATCAGAATGAAACCCATAGCTCCCCTGTAGTAGGCAGTAGTAATTGTCCTGTATCGCTCCTGTCCAGCCGTATCCTGCGAGACAAAAAGGAGAGCAGACTGAAGAAAAAAAAACTATGGGCTAAAACATTAAAAATATGACTTTGATTTGTTTTAAAAATATCCTTGTAGGAAAAACAAAGAAGCTAAATAACGGTTGTCAATAAATTACAATGATTGCTTAGGCTGAACACTCCGCTACGACATGGCAAAGGTCAGCTGTTTGATGTTGGCACTTTGCAGCTTCCACAGATGCCTAATGAAAGAGTTAGCATGTCACTATTAATTAATGGCGACAGACTCGGATCTCACTCCTTCTACGCTAACGGCTGCCTTTTAAAGTAGCCTAGTAACCAGACATGGCTACAAATGGGCTTGGAAATGATCATCACCATTCACGTATTTTTATGTTCACTGGCCAAGGCCAGATTGAGAAAGATCAGATATGACAATTCATGAACACAAAAAGGGCACAAATGTTTTCTCTACATTCCTTCCCCCCTTCTCTTATTTCAGGATAAAGTACAGTTGTATATGTACATGGTTTTATTCAGCAACACTAAGGCACGTCTTGAGCTGAAAGCAGTTAAAGCTTTGTGGTGGGGGTGGGGCAGGATACAGTCTGTACTGCATTGGGGGAGGGGGTGGCATCCAATCATCTGACTCTCTCTTCTGATTGGCTGCTTACTCAGACCCGCAGTTTCCTCACAGAGCTGTGGCCTGGAAAAGTCTAGCAGTGATGAGGCCGCTCAGCAGCACCCCTGGCCTCCACAGCACACTGGGAAAAGGTTTTAATGCTCCATTTTCTTCCTGAGTGTGCTTAAAATGACTGTGGTCTAAAATTTTAAATAAAAAAAGCAGGAAATAACTGCATTTTAATATTTTTTGTCTATATGTGTTTTAATGAAGAATGAACATAACCAAATATTCAGCTTTTACTGAGTTGTACAGAGAAATGACCTTTAAGAGGATATAAAGACTGTGCACCTGAGAGGAAGAGAGAGCTAGGCCAGTCTTTCAGATCAGGTATCACACTGCAATGTAGGAGGCTCAGACTGGCCGACAGAAAGGCCAAAATCCCGTAGGAAAACAGCACATGCCTCTGAGATATAGTGCACACATTTTAAATGTGGGTTTCAACAGATATAAATTGCACTTTATGCTGTGTATTTTAATTGAAAGTCTTAAAAAGAGGGTTTAGTTTAATTTCTGACAATGCACTTCAGAATGTTTTCTGGCATATTTTAAACACTGTGTTCTAAATACATCACAGTGTTTCATTGAATTATGGAATCTGCCTTTTTACATAAAAATATCAGACTTCTATTTTTACCATCATCTAGTTCAGCCTGTGTATCAACACGGCTGTACAGTCCATACCTGTGTTCCATTGTTATACTTTTAGATAAAAACACATCCACATCCACATGCACGCACACACACACACACACTTTGGGCAACAGTTCATAAGTAAAAAAAAAAAAAAAAAAATGCCTCTGAAAGATGCAGATCAATACAACTAAAACGCAGCAGTCATGTGTTGAGATACTAACAATGGACAGGAAAAAACAAACACCATAGCAAAACAAGACTAAAAAAATATGAACAAAAAAAATCTGACTGCTTGATTCTTACACAACAAAATAATTTGCAGTCCACATATCAGCTTCTCCTGGATTTTACTTAAACCCTCCTGCTGTGCGTTTGCTGTCAACTGCTCTCCTCTTATTTGAACATGATTAAACAGAAGCCTGATGGTCCAGCAGAGTGGACTGTGCTTCTACAGTGTGTGTGTGTGTGTGTGTGTGTGTGTGTGTGTGTGTGTGTGTGTGTGTGTGTGT
>JABJVR010007444.1:0-11516 GCA_025773905.1 Chitala chitala | reverse complement strand
ACACACACACACACACACACTTCAGACACATGCAGGCGAACTAGAAACTTTAATGTCAATGTCAGTTTATTTATATAACACGATTAATACAACATCGTTGCCCGAAGTGCTGTACAACCAAATAAATAACAGATAAGACGCATTACAAAGAAAACCGAAAAGCCCTTATTACGTGCATGCGTGAGCGGACACTGATGCGTTAATTCTAAGGGTACCATGTAAACAATCGAGTAAACAAAGAAATATACATAACGTAGATGGGACTGGGTTATTTTTATTTATTTATTTATTTAACATCCATGAGTTTTCGAACAATTAATAAACAGACAGTGTGTTCTCACACTGTGGCAGGACAATAAACGTACGGAGAAGAAATAGCACGTTTTGTGGGACGGCCACGTAGTGACCTGCCACGTAGTGACCTAACGGGCTCATATAACGGCTACAATGGTCTAAGGAGATAAGAAACATCACACCCAACACCGTCCGTCTGACTTAAAAACAAACCAGGTCCAATGCATAAATCAGCACATTCAGACTTCTGAATAAACAAACCAGGATACGTAAACTGTTGTGGTTCATCGTCTGGTTTATTTTATTCATTCAATTTACCAGCCTGTCAGGAGACTTGGTTACGCGATAAAGACAGTCTAACAACATCTACAGTGAGGTTAATATTTTCTGCATATTGTTATATCTCCTTTGAAAACACGTCGTTACTTTCCACGTAAACCGTTAACTGTTTTCTGCCTTTAGACTTTTACAAAAACACAAAGACGAGCTTACCCGACTCTCACTGGCCGCTGCCATTTTCGGGTCCTCACGTTTTTTTCCCCTACCTCCCTAACTTCATAAAATTCACTAATAAAACCAAAATAATCCGTGTTTCAGAAATCGTTTACACTACTTTAAATTGTAGTTATAAAACAGTCACGTTACCATTTGGCAACTATTTCTATCGCGGTGATTTAATATAAGTCTAGAGAATCGTTTTCACAGGCATTTCTCTGGACAGCTACATGCAGCGAGCCGTAAAGATTCCCACAGTGTCTACAATTCTGACACAACGTGGAAACGGTGTAATTTTGATGCTTCAGTTATTATCAGTTACAGAATTATTAAAAGTTTTTAAATTAAATATTTACTTCTTGAAATTGAAATATACAATGGTAGTAGTGACTCATTTTGTATGATAACATTTTCAGCATTTTCTCAGAAAATTTAAATTGTGAAACGATTTTGTTGCAGAGAGGATCACATATTATTAAACTATTATTATAAGTATTATTATTATTGTTATTATTATCATTATTATTATTAATAATCGTTCATCTTATGTTTATCACATGAATAATATTGATGTGTAACATTCATTATTATTGATAATATTGTACATATGCTGAAAAATATAATAATAATAATAATAATAATAATAATAATAATAATAATAAAATTATCAGGTGTTTATCTTTAAATCTCATCCGGCGTTGCTCTCCGGGGCAACAAGGATCTGTCCATGGTGCTGATATTAACAGCAATCGTTCAATTGTATTAATCAAGCGCCACCCTAACTTGGATAAGTGGGTTGGACATTGATTAATGCATGAAAAAGCTGTATATGTATGCATGCATGTGCAGCGTAATGTATTTTTAAATTGGACCGTGTAGTCAGAACAAAAGCAGACACACTGGGTACCATTTACTGCATATGGGACCGGCTGTTCTGTCTTTCCTTTAGCCTTAAATAAACTGCTGTGAAATTAGAAGCAGTTCGCTGGCACCGCTCGCACTGGGCGCTGGCCGCACCTCTCCTCTTCGACTGAAGGGCTGCATTGTGTCCCGTTATTGATATTGATCGGATGATCATACAGTGCCTCCACGTGACAAGCCATTGGGATTGGTTGAGCAATGTGGGCATAAAGTAAACGACTGGTTGACTACAGGAGCCTCAAAGTATACCGTTTTTAAAGTCTTCATGATAAATATGTGAGGCTGAAGTCCTGGTTTATGTCGAATACGATGCGAGCTTAACCAGGGCGCTCTCATTGCCAAACGTCTTTACGCGATCCATGGAGCACTCTGAGTCTCTAATTTTTCAATGCACGGGAAAAGGCGACGAAAAAGGGGCCACGTGTGACTTTCAGCTTTGTTTGTTATTGATTGTCATTCAATATCGCTGATATTAAATAAAAACCCTTTGTGTTGTCAAACTCTATGGAGACTTGCGATTCGAAATCGACATTTCTGCGCTCAAGAATGTGGGACGTAAGCGTAACTGGTCTCAAATAAGAAGTTTGCCATTATATTTGTACATTATAAAATAAGAGCTTTATATATTCAATGAAAAATTATTTATGCAGTAAATGGCTCAGGTGCAAATTCGTGCCGTTCTTACAGGTGAAAATTTTATCAACTTGGTCAAACAGAGGACCAACTGATGCAGACGTGTGGAATTGCTGGTATGTATTGTGCATCCTGCTATTTTACACACCTGCAATGTGTGGTTAGTGCTACCTTCAGTATTTCTCTGCAGTCCTGCTAACGGGTGCCTTCACAAGAAAGACATCAAGATGATTCTCTGCTGATGTCGACGCAAACACGTCCGACTGCTGACCAAACCGCATCTGGAGAGGACTTCGTATGGAATGAGCAGGCGTCTTCAGATGTGGCGCAAGAAAATCCATTCATTTGGTTTATTGCCTACTGTTATTCGTAAAGGTTGATAATAGTTCTTTTTGGTCATGATGGCATGAAAACGCTTTCGGTTATCATGGATGACAGATCCAACAAAGCGATTCTGGTTCCGATTTTAGCTGTACTTTTTGTAATGATCGGTTATCAGTATATTTGTCCAGCCGGCAATAACTCTTGCCACTTTAGGTCTGGGGAGAAGTTTGGAGAAAGCAGCCTTCCGTCTACCCAGTATTCGTCTGGTGACGACTTCTATAGAGATCAAGACCTGGAGGACGAGTACCCTCCTAAATTTGTGTCCAAGTTTAATTTTTCGGACAGAGACCTTTCGCGGCGCGTGGACTTCAACATCAAAGGCAATGATGTAATAGTGTTCCTGCATATTCAGAAGACCGGAGGAACCACGTTCGGCAAGCACTTGGTCAGGAATATTCGCCTAGAAAAGCCGTGCGACTGCAAGCCCGGGCAGAAGAGGTGCACGTGTCACCGACCAGGTAAAGAGGAGTCTTGGCTCTTCTCGAGATTTTCCACCGGCTGGAGCTGCGGACTGCACGCCGACTGGACGGAGCTGACCAACTGCGTCCCTTCTGTTATGGAAAGGAGGGAAGCGCAAAAAAATCGTAGGTAAGATTTCCGATCCATTATTTTAACTGGCGTATTTCCGTGGCACTGTTGTTTCGCATTTGTAATTTGTAGTTTTAGCATCGGACACCTTATTGAAAACATTTTGGATGTTTATGTCGTTGACGTTGCAACGCTGGTGTGGAGATTGCTGATACGGTCGAGGTTTGAGAAGTACCTACGTGAAAGTGTTTTGATTTTTGTCGTGCATAATACAAAAAGACTTGATTTATGTTTGTTACAGATTGTTACTTTCCTAAACAATTAGGTTGTTTATTTCCCAAAACAATTAATAACCAATTCCATATAAAAAGTAACGAGGAATGGCTGGTACTTCAGTGCAAACATGACAATTGCATCCTCCAGATAAAACATCAGCTTGGAGTACCTTAAATCATTAATAAATTGCAATCTGCAAAACTGAAACATCAAATACAACCATCCATAAGGTACTCAGGTTAATGAGTGCAGTGTTTAATAAATTTAACTTGAATGCATTATAAGATTGTTATGCCCTTGGTGGGAGAGGTAAGTTGCGGACCAAAGATGAAATGCAGAGCGTTATTTCATTTTCATTTTATAAACTGACGACAAAAAAATTAATCACCAAACAGGCAACGTGAGCTAGACGCGAGAGCGCGTGCCAAGCAAAACTTCGCAGTCAGAAAGAGCGCAGGCTGTCATGGGGGTAAAGTGCTTCACCCACAGACCGGGTGTGGGGTGCAACAACCGGGGACACGGGGCATGGAATGGGCAGTTATGCAGATCGTTTTTGTAAAATGACGAACAATGTATAATGCACGGACAAACCCCCTCTGACTAAGTACTTTTTCTCAACTTAAATAGACGAGTACTACATTATAATTTTATAGCAAAGCATTACAGCTGTGTTCTATTGTTTCCATGGTTTGCATTTAGAAAGGAGATTTTAGAGGCGGGTAAACACGTATATGGTTATCACCTATTTGAGTGTGCTGCAATACGTTTAGAAGCAGAAAGGCATCACACTAAAAGGAAGGATAATCCCGTTAATACGCTTACATGCTTGTGTATCTGTCATTCATTAAAATCATTAGTGATTTTGGAAGTATCATTACGAGTTTATGCTCCTAAATTATTTTAGATATTTGCACCAGTGTTTGACAAAAAGCTATACTTGCACTTGACACAAAAAAATTCAGATGTCCGCGTAGAAGGCACGTGTCACTCAAAAGAAAACATCGGTCTTAACGGAAACTTTCAAAATACGTTTGAAGGTACTTCCAAAACACACACACACACACACACACACACACACACACACGCAAACACATGCACACACTCACACACACACACACACACACAGGCACATACACACACACACACGTACATGCATGCAAACACACACACACACACACTCACACACACACACATTAAGACAATAAGAGGAACTAAGTGTACACAGTTTGGGACTCTGCAGGAAGCCTTGGGTGTGAGAAAACAGTGGTCACACAGAAGAGTGTGCAAACCAAGCACACACCGGCTGGGCTCACATGTATGTCCTCTGTGGCATCTCTGGCATCACTTCACAGTTCAGAACTGAATGAAACCAAATGTGTTGGAATTAATGCCATTACATTCCAAATCAGCGGAGGGGGAAAAGTAAGACAAGGCAACTTAACCAAGGACACTAACTGAGCTATGTATGGAACACAAAATGAAAAGGCAATAGAAGTCACTGCAATTCTTGTTTGGGTTGACGATTTCATTGCTACGTTGGGGGGTTAAATTTTAATTTCAGTGCTGGCGAGGTGTTTTGGTAGCTAGCACCCTGCGTCATCGGTGAAAATCGAAAAGCAGCACTTTCCTAGCCCAGCTTTGTGATAAATCACTAAATGCAGAGCGTTGAGGCTCCTGTGTTAGGAGCGGTTGTGTTTAACGCCGGGCCTACGGCATTGACAGCAGTGAGACCCCTTCTCCGTCCCACAGAGAACAATGGGAAGACGCTGTGTTAGGGCAAAGGCCAGGAGAGGGCCATTTGTTACCTCTGCTCTGACGGGTTTTGTTCACACACGGGAGCATCAGCAGACCATAGTACTCACTACCCGCCCAGCCACTTCAGAGCAGCAGTCTACAACATTTCAACCAAAGCTTCTACCTCACACATCACAAACAGCTCCACCAGCATTCATGCTTTATTTCTCTCTTTTTATCATTTAGCCACTGTGAGACAGAAGAAACTAGCTTTGACACCTCCAAACCAAATCTTGCTTAAAGGTCCATTTTTTAAATGCTTTATACTTTACCAGTGTTCAGTGAACATGTTCACCACTACGTCCAATTTTGTGCAATCCTTCTGTGATTTTAAATACAAACTTTTCAAAATTAAATTATTGGCTGTAGTACATACAATAGGATGCTTTTTTTCTGACCTGTCTTTGTTTTCCATGTATGTCATATTCTTAGTGTACCCTACTGATGTACCCTACTGGTGTACCCTACTGATGTACCCTACTGATGTACCCTACTGCTGTTTCCACATTGCTCAGATTTAAGATCATAATATTTGATTGAGTCACTTCCTGTCCACTGTAGTATCTACCTGCCCTCTACACAATATAATTTGCCCTACTTTTTCACAGTGTAGTCACCCTTGTGATTTGCATTGCTGTAGAGAACCGTAAACTTTCCAGGTCTCTCCACTGCAGTGGGGCAAGCCTGTCCTCTTAGATTTAAGTATGATGTCAGTCAACATGGTGTCATCTCAAGAGGTTTCAAAAGGAGCAGAGGAGAACCTTTACACTGTGCTGTCAGCACCGTGTGTCATGCTCAGAGGATTATGTTGCTGTTTTTGTACAATTTTACCTGTTTTGTGTTGGTTTTAATCCAGTCCTCCTTTGAAACTGTGTCATATACATACACGGTACAGGTCCTGTGCTTTGTCTTTGTATGTAGACAGGAACAGGGGAAAATTCAGCTCTATCAGTGTCTCTAATGCATGTAGATCAGATTGAGTCGCATAACATAAAACTAAATGAAACCTTATATGACATATTTATGTATAACTGAAATTCTAATCAACATGCACAAATTTTTCATTTATTTGGTGCAGTTTACTAACTGGCATCTGAAAGTAATTAATTCGTGTGGATTGAAGTTAAGCCACTTTCAGTTCATGTTCACTGACTGAGCATCCCTTTACCTGGAACTAGCTCATAATTCAAAAGGTGCCTCTGACAAGCTGTTGACTTCACGCTCTCCTGTTGCTGTTCTGAATCCACTCTTGTAGTTTATATTCCAGCCTAGGACCAAACCCACCGACATGTTCCATCTGAGCTGTAGTTAAAAAACCATAAGGCTGAGAAAACAGATTACAGGTGGACATACATTCTACTCTCAGGCCACCGTTGTGAAATGCAGAAAAAATATGCCTCTTTCTTTGGGCGGATATTTGGTATCTCTGAACTATTATGTATCTTTCTTTCTCATTCCCATAACATGCTCCACACACACACACACACACACACACACACATGCACAATAAGCTTCTTGTTCCACCAAGAGTGTCTAATTTCCTCCTAACACAGCTTTGGCATACATCATATGAGCAGTAACACTGGCGAACCCACCTGAGACCTCCAGTCACAAAGACTTTATGCAGCAAACACAAGGAGCTTATCTGCCATCCAGAAATTCAATGCAGAACCGGTGTGTGACACAGCAGGCAGCGATGACATCAGTAGTTCTACAAGACCACCCCTACATCTGTCTCAAGTAAACATTTACATTTGGGTGAAACATCAGAGCTTCTTATTCAGAAAAGGACACAACAGCGATGAGGTCAGCAAACTGCAGAGCAGTGTGAAGTCCGATAAGAGACAGACCTTTGTTTGTGCACTTGGCATCACCTCTCAGGGTTGTCATTGACATGCTGCAGAAATGGGCAAGGCCATTCATGCTTCCAGATTGCTCTCCAGATTTGTTTGTGAAGAAGGACCTATTAGGCACCTGACCACTGAGATATCTCTGGGTCACATGTCTGCGTGTTGTGGTTCAAAAGTGTATTCAGTCACACCACATGGTTCGCCCTGCAGTGAAAGCACCCATCCTGTGATTCTGTTTTTCTACATCACTTCAGCAGGCCAGCGATTTCAAGCTTGTCTTGGGCATGAGATAAACCTTTGAAAATTAAAAGGCAGCAGTTTTAACTCGCTTTTATGTCTCAGTTTCTGAATTATCTGATATTCTAGATAATACACTTTTCATCTCTGTTCTCTCCATCTAATACTCAGTGCTCAGCATCAAAAACAGTGATTAGTCACAAGCAGTCTTTTTTTATTTTTTGCTTTCTTCGAGAAAATGAATAGCGCAAACCACAGGGACGTAAGTGCTAAGTGCAGGGAAAAAAACCATAAATCAAAACTATACTTTTAAATCTGGCAACACAAACACTTCTAGTCTATGACTACAAGGTACTCAAAATTGTTTACTTTGGGGTAAGGTCAACATCAATGCCTATTTTACTTGTAAAGCTCATTTAAATACAGTGCTGTTGTCCTCAGTGCTGTATAATCACAGGTTTAACAAGAACAAATAAGCAATAAACAATGCAAGAGCAAAACAGAGTAAACAGTGACAGCTTTGGAGGAAGTCCTAGATGACCTGTATATTGCATAAACTGTTTACTGTCTTTCAAAATACTAAAATAAAATGCTATTTTTCAGTATCATTGCATTATAGTATCTTTCATTCAATGTATTATTTATAGCTGTCTATCAACACCCAATATTAGTACAGTCTGTCACTGGGCCATCAAAGTAATTTTCCTATTATGGATGACAGTAGAAGACAAACTGAGAAAATAGGGAAAAAATTCAAAGCTGTGAGATTGTACTACATGGCCCAGTTGGCGGTGTTAATTTAAACCAGAGTGTTTAAAAAATGTAGCACACTGACTAGTGTGGACCCATATTAACACACTCAGTACTAAATTAACACTGGCAGCTTTGCTGTGTAGCTCAGGCTGCTAACTAAGAATATTTCTTCATATTTCCTGTTGGGTCTCAATGCCAACGGTACCTTCTGGATAATAGTATTTTTCCCTTTGGGTCCAGGTTGAGGGGGAACTTACCACTGCACGTACCTGGTTACACATCTCTGTGAGAAACAGTGCTGGTTTTGGAGAGAGGACATCATCGTGCCTGTTAGTTTGGGGTTCTGGCCATTTCAAATTCACACGCCCGCCTGAGCTGGCGTACCGATGGGTCCCCAAGGGAAACACACCGACGCAGGAGTCCTCTGGCTGCAGGTCATGAATCCAGCCTCCGTGAAAATATCCAGCGGGGGCGATAATGATGTGATACCTTGAAGAGGGGAGCGCTGAGTGGCGTGACCCCAGACCACTAACAGATTTTCTCTGTTCTCAAAAAAAATAAAAAATTTAATGAATCGCAGAGTGCGTAACAGAACCGAAGAAAAATGGCATAAGCAAAAGTGACATTTTGAAGGAGACCATACATTTGAAATACTGTTGTCTTCTTCAGTGTATTTGTGTATAACTAACTATTGCCTGTGTTGTATGACATACACCATGCAGAGTTAGTTAGTGTGTTCCTAGCTAAAGAAGCCTGATTTCATATGAATCCAGTTCAGGACTGGAAATGACCTCAGTCTGTTTTAAACATTAAGAATTTTTAAAAATCTAATTTCAAGAATTTAATGTTTATGTTGTATTTCAAATTTTTAACAAGTTAAAAAGTTTTGCCCACCTTTGTCAGTAATCAGGTCAACATAGGAGGTACCAGTTCAATTACAGACTATATGTAGTGCTGGTCTGACTCCTGAACACTATAGTGTAGTTTCAGATTATATTTAGTGCTAGTATGGCTACTGAACACCTGTTACAGACTAAATACAATGTTGGTGTGGCTTCTGAACACCATCTGAATTACAGACTAAACACAGTGTTGGTGTGGCTTCTGAACACCAGCTGAATTACAGACTAAACACAGTGTTGGTGTGGCTCCTGCTGCTTGGGCCTTTGTTCCTGTGCTCAGAGAACCCAGACAAATCACGATGCTGTCATTGTCCTGGGCAGGAATCTAGCGGCTGATATCGCCGTAATCCCTTGCTCCTGTAAAGAAGACTGAATTATGCACAGGAAGCCTCCCATCACAGTGAGATTATAGCCCTGGTTCAGTGCCTAAATCTGCACAGTGATGCTGTTCACGGGCTCTTTCACACACTCCGATAGCACAGCAGAGCTCTGCTCTGAGATCAGCCGTCAGCGAAGCTGCAGCAGCTACCAAGGATGTACAGTTACTCAGGGATAATGAGTACATCTTACTGCAGATCGCTACTGGGTCAGAACCATACAAGAGCAAAACCTGCTGTTTTTATAACCCTGGGACAGGATTCAGGGTTAGGAGCATTTTCCAAAAAACACAGAGATCTGCACTACGTCATCTGTAACAGGCTGTCTGCGTCTCTTAAATGTTTTATATGTTCAGGATCTCCAAACCAATAAGATGTTGTTTCAATGTCTTGTGATGAACATGGTCTGGTTGAACATTTTCTTACCTAACAGGTCACCTATAATTATTTTTATTTTTTATTTTATTATTTTTATTAATCCCTTTTTAGTCTCGCAATGGGGAAATTCGTTCTCTGCATTTAACCCGTCCCCTGGGGGGGCATAATTTCGTGGTTGTGAAGTGTGACAAATTTTGACATCACTTGCTGCACACTGCTTATATTCTTCAAAGCTGCAAAAATGCTTTGTTAAACCAACACCAGAGAAGCAAAATGTGGTCTGGTAGCAGAATGTGAACTTCTCTTCCTTTCTTAGACAAAATAAAGGGCGGGACATTCAGGTTGCAATTACTGTACTTAATGCAGAATGTATGTATTTATGGTTTCTGGTTGGGGGGGAATCAAATGTTCCAAATCTTGATTTAAAGAAATTGTTAATATTACAAGGGATGACAGACAGATTGCACATTTACAGCAGTTATTAAATGGATATCCAGATTAATTTAGAATACAGATTACCCATGTTTCTAATAGATACAACAGCAGAGCCCCTTCTGAGACTCAAACTAATAACTTTTAGATTACAAAGCCAAGTTCACAACTGCAGTAGTACCTCCTGACTCATCAGACAGATTTAATGAAAAATGATCACACCTCTGTAGAGCCACTTCTGCTCATAAACAGGGTGGCAGCTTTTTCAATGAATAATTTCTCAGCGAGGCTCCTGACCTGACAAAACAATGTGGGTGTTTATTCACACAGCGCTATCCTACCCTCTACACGGCACCAAGCTTGTAATGACCATTGCACCCTCAGTTATGTTCTATTTGTTTATTGGTTTTCAGAGATCAGCACATGGTACCAAGACAGTAATGGGTGCTACACTCTCACTTATATTGTCGAGTGACTAGAACTGCACTTGTACGCTGTCCAGGTTAGAAATTAGACAAGCGGCAGCCGTAACTTGTACACTAAGGCATATATTGTACACTAATTTTAGATTTTAGTTGCTAATATTCAAAGCTGTTTCTGCAAAATAATCAGTTTCAGGTATTTCCACTTGTTTATATATACAATAAGTATACTTAGCTCAGTTTCTGTATATTACATCCCATAATGCACAGTAACTGTGAAGGACATCACAGCTGTTTGTATCCCCTCCTCTCCGTTACATGCACACCATCCACAGAAAACAAGCACATCTGTTATAAACGCTCTCCACCGCTTCACCCTCTCACCTGCTCTCCATGTGGCACACCTGTGCTCCACTTACCCACTTCACCCTCTCACCTGCTCTCCATGTGGCACACCTGTGTTGCACACACCCACTTCACCCTCTCACCTGCTCTCCATGTGGCACGCCTGTGTTGCACACACCCACTTCACCCTCTCACCTGCTCTACATGTGGCACACCTGTGCTCCACGCACCCACAGAACAGTAAAAAGTCACTGTGTAATGGTCTTGTCTGCTGTTTCTGGTGCATGTGAAGCTGATCTACATGATATATTGAATTTCTCAGACATCCCTTCCCCTCACCCCTTACCTTCACTTTGATCTGTCATTGTGAGAGCTGAGTGCTCCTTTCTGCCTCACCAGAGTATTTAAGTGGGGGGAGGGGGGGGGGGCAACAGCAGTAGTATAATAATGATTGGCACTTAAGCATTTTTTACTTAAAAAATAAACACCATTTAG
>JABJVR010007443.1:0-11517 GCA_025773905.1 Chitala chitala | reverse complement strand
ACACCCCGTAACAACCTAAAAAATTTGTTTTTGATTTTTTTATTATTTTGGCTTTTGGCAAACCCCAATTTAAATTTTTTTAACTGTTAATTTAAAAAAAAAAAAAAAAAAAAAAAAAAAAAAAAAAAAAAAAAGCTATTATTTTCTGATTGTGTGAACAGTTAGGCTGTAATTAAAGAGAAATTTTCCAGCTAATTTCAGGACCATTTGCAGCATTAATAAAAGAGAAGTGGTAAGGAGTAAGTGGAGCATGTGGAATCAAGACAGAGAGAAACGAGAACAGCCATGTCCAGTGCGGAACTCGGACCGTGAGTTATTACCGCTGGGGCCCTGCGTCACCGTCACAGCACAGGAAGCCTCTGTGCAAACTCCCCAAGGCTCAGGAGGAAAACAGTCATCGCTCAGTCAGCACGTGGCGGCATGCCGAGAGTCCACGGCAACGCACCCGCTCGGCAAACGAGCAGAGGTCCGAGGGCCACGACTGCCCAGGTGTGTGGCGGCACACCTTTTCAGGTCGCAGGGAGCCTATCGCAGAGAGGGCTGCTGGTCCAAAGGTGGTGCGGGCTGTAGCGCATGTGAGCCACAAGCACACTTTGCAGTTCATGGGCTTAATACAGCGCTCGGCAGGAGAGCACGCAACAAACACACACACACACACACACACACACACACACACACACACACACACACACACACAGTAATTGTCACACACGTGCACACGCACACGTTCACAAGCGCGCACACAATCCGCTAGGGTTTTGGGAGGGTCAGAGGAGCGGGGAAGGATACCTAATGAGCGTGTGTAAAGCTGTCTGTCCCACTGCCAAATCCCACTAAAGGCTTTTCCAGACAAATTCTACCGAGACGAGTCCCCCCCCCCCCCCTTTCTTCCTCTTCAAGGAATCTGACTTCCAATTTACTGCCAAAGCCTTTCAGGCCAAGCCAAAATCATAGGCCCATCTGATTACTGCAGTTTAGAGTCATGTCTGTTCCCATTCTGATAAAAGAAAAAAATGGCGGTGGGAGGGGGGTGTCCCTGATGTGTTGTGAATTATTTGCAGCACAATGCAGAGTTCAAAGTACATTTGCTGACACGCCTTCCCAACACACACACACACACACACACACACACACACACACACACACACACACACACACACACACACACAGAATTTGGCTTTTTTTGTAGCACAGACGTCTGAGCTGAGCTCTTCCAAAAGATCCACTCCGTTTCGCACTTTACGATAAGTCAATGATAACAAATCCAGAAATCCCATCCAACATCTGTAACTTATTGCCACAACAGAAGAGAGCTGTGGAGAACAGATCCCAGCTGCACCAGGCTGCCCCCCAGCTGGAGGGGCTGACACTCTCACCAAGTGTAACCAAAGTAAAAAGGCGTATAACAGGGCTTTAGCGGTCTTACGGGCAATCTGCGTGGCTGCTGGGAAGGACTCCATTTTGGTGCGCGGCGGTAATCGGCGGTCTCCGGGTAATTCGGAGCCAGGAAGTGAGCTGAACGTGACTTTGAGGCAGCGTTCTCCCTTACTGGCTCCGTGCCCTGGTTTCTGACAGGCAGACAAAAGGAATCTAAACAAAGCTTGTTTCGACGCCCTCACACACGTGTGTATGCGACGTTCACACTGTGTGACGAAAGTCGGCTGGTCCCTCCCAGGAGGACCTTGGTCAGAGGCCATCCCGTACTCTCGTTACTTGCCCCGTTACCGTGAGAACGGCAGACAAAGCACATGCTTCCATCTTTCAGACTGATCCACACAAGAAGGGGTGCTGGGTCACGCACTGTGGACACGTCTGCTTTTGTTCAACAGCCGATTTATTACAGGGTAAGGAGCAGAGTTCTCCTCCTCTCCAAGCTCCTAAGATCTGAGGACTAAACAGTCCGAGCGGCAGCCTGACCGCTTTGTGTTTAAAATTAATGAATGAGAAAACGATATCTTATATCTTAAAGCACAAAGCTCTGTGGATAAGACCCAGATAGACGAAGCAGAGGACTCGGGCTGAAAGTCATTTATGCTGCGCTGAGTCTGGCTTTCTCAGGTTCTCCCAGAATGCAGCGCTCTACTCCACACGGCGACCGCACAATACATGAAGCCGGTCGGCTTAATGAAAGCACAACAAAGTGAGCGGTATGTGGAAAATGAGAGTCTTGCACAAACAACTTTAACCAGCTAATGTCAAGTGGTGTGCTGGTGCAGCTGATGATTTCACCACACGTTCTGCTTTTGGAGACAGATTCCTCCACACAGTCTGGATTTGAACACAGTCATCCTCGTCTTTTCCCCCCTTTCTTGGCATCTACAGGCGGCACATAAATCCTCCGAGTGACCGTCCACAGCACGGTTGCCATGGCTTCTTGGCGTTTTAAAAACGGCAGACCAGGCACCAACCCGGCGAGTTCTACTGCCGACCAGAGCAGTGAAAGCCTACCGCTACTCACAGGTTGTCAAATACTGTAGATAAAATTGGACTTCAAATTACAAACTAGTTAACCAGATGAAATAGGCTGGGGGGGGGGGTAGCATTTCCCTTCTCTCCAGTTTAAGTGAACCCAGCGACTTTTGACGGCAAGCATGATGTTAGCACAGACACCCAGCCAGACTTTCCAAATCAAAGACAGGGGAATGTTTAGTGAGAGTACCAGAAGAAGTGGTCATGGGTGCCATTTATTCCACCTGAACTGGAGGAGGAGGGGAAGGGGGCGGGGCTCTTGAACTCAGTTGCACATGACAATGGCCCTGTGGAGACATCTGCCACTGACAGTTCAGAAGGACCCTCCCCTTCCCCTTGAGAGACAAGTGCCCAGTTCAGTGGCTGCTGCCTGCACTTCCAATGGTTCAGAACTGCCCACATAGCCAACCCTCTGGTGGACACACACACACACACACACACACACACACACACACACACACTGGACAGTAACAAACAAAAGGGCGATGAGTGAAGCGGGCACAGGGTGGGGGCGGGGTCAGTTCGAGTGTTAGCCGCAGGGCAAGAGTCTGTGGAGGGCCGTAGGGTCGACAGCATTGCCCCAGGCAATGTGGGTTATGCCATTGTGTTCTCCAAGCACCCTGCTATGATAACGCTAAAATAAGCTCACCAGTCATACAGTTTAATTCATACAACTTTGTGGTAAATGCAACAGAACCGAGAGATGCATGGGATGAAACAATGAAGCAGTGAGGCTTTAGCACATTAACAACTACAGGGGGTGCAGTTTGGCAGGCGACCGCTCACTTTCACCTTTGACTCACGGCCTGGGCTCCAAAGCAAGAACATGCACGCACATGCTCCTCCACCCCACCCATCACCCCGCAGTCTGACTGCCGTTCAAGGTAAATATCATTACAGCTTTGAGAAGTCTCTCCTGTTTTTTTACACATGCTGTCAAATTACAAGGAGAGACAAACATTTGTGAAGACGCAGCGAGTTCTCACCCGCTTCACAATACAAGCAACACTTTACATTACTTGGTTTCCTGCAGTAAACTCAGCTGTTTGTCCTGACACATGCTATTATGGGATGTGATGCATTGGTAACACTGCCAGAGAGAAGCTCTTCATCTAAAAGTCATCCTCACTAGTGCAGGTTCTGCACTGAGCTTTAAAAATACACCACCTTGCATGTGGAGAACGCACGGATTTTCATTGTGTTTCCATACAGATTGTTCAGCCTAACGAACACACATCTCTCAGATGTCTTATGGTCCACATGTGGCCAGGAGCTCCCGGGTCCCACGACCCCCAAAAAGTCATTAGCTCTCCAGAGCATGATACTGGACAGCAAGTGGCTGTGGTGGCTTAGTGCTAACGAAGGATTTTCCTGCTCTAGCTTTCAAAGTGGAACAAGCCACTCATCCTGGCAGCCATCTGTCCGGGAGAGGCCCAGCACAGGCCCACTGACCCAGCCAGCAGCAGTCATAATGTGGGAGGGCGCTAAGGACCCAGGCTGGTCAGGGAGGGGGGAGCTCTTACCCTAGCAGCAGCCCCTCATCATTGCCACAAATGTGTGCTATGACCATCTGTTCCACTGCTGGGCAACGCCCACAGGGGATCCCACTGTCCAGTCATATCCAAGTCCCTCCCACCTTCAAGGCACATGCATCCAATGAGGCACGAAGAACAGGAGGGGCTCATTACTGCAGGCAGAGGCCTAATGCAACACAGGCAGGAACCCTTCCCCCCATACTCCATACACTCCAGTGGTATTGTTGCTAACTGTGGGAAAGCACGCACTAAACAACACACAGAAATGCACGCGTGCACATAGAAGTGTGTAATGCCAAGCTGTCCACTTCTGGCAGTAACGTAGTGTACACAGAGGCCACAATTCAGGCTAAATCACACCGTGACACAAAATCCATTGATTAACTAAATTGTGACTCTGCTTCATCACTGGCCTCTCTCGAGTGTCATTATTTCACAGAGGCACGATCCTATTCAAATTGATCACCTTCCCATCTGAATACCGTGGCATCCTCCAACACACTCGATGGTGAAGGCTGCCCCTGCCTCGGCTACCAGAGAGGACTAATAAGACTCCTGTTTCCACATTCAACATGAGTGCCCACATTGCATCTGCCACTGTTGAAAGGGCAGAGAAAATGAGACGAATGAAGCCTCCGTAAAGCCTCGTGAAAGGTGTGTTGAGGCCAGTGCTTCAGTATCGTTAATTGGCCGGGGGCGAGGGTGGGCACCTGTGATGGGTGTTAACGTGAGTGTACTTTTAGAAATCAGCAGTGCTGCCTGAGCCCCTGATCCTGGGTACGCAGATGCAGTGGCACACTATAAATGATTTTCCCTTTGCCAGCCCTGTTAGGAGCTATGTCAATTGTCAATGAGCTGGACAATCCCTCTGCAAAAGGTGCAAATGTGAACCTGCAACTTACACTATGGCTTAGCCCACATGATGCTGGAGGCCACGGCCGCGCCCTGTACTCCACGCTGAGGCAGACCGTGCTACAGGCCTTGTACATGGATGGACTTTACACTGATGTTCAGAGACACAGTTTGATTGTGTCATGAATTATGTTGTTAAATGAACATGGGGGTTGGGCAGCCAGTTGACTTTGAACCACCAGAGTTTTTGGTTCTACTCTTCAGCTGTCATCTAACTTTAACCTTACCTATGTGTTCTTTTGTATACCGATTCCTGCAAAGTGCCCTGAGACAACTCAGGTGCGAAAGATGCAATATAAATATAAAATGTAACTGAACATTGATAGCATTGCGCTCCTTTAGTTTACAGTGACAAGGCCTTCCAGTGCTGTGCACTGTGTCTTTAAGAACAACGCTAATCCCACCTCCTGCCCCTCCAAAAAAGGAAGGCTTTTCAGTGTCGGACTTCGGCCTCACAGCCACCCCTTCCCCAGTTTGTCACAGCGGAGCCCGTTTATGACCCGTGAGAATGCAAGAGGGTTGCAGCGCAGCCGGCAAACTCAGCACGGAAGAACGGGGACACGTTCCGCCACTCCTCCATCTCACTTATGCCTGTCTCCTGCTGACTGCCTAGCACCAGCACTCAGCTGCCCACGCTGGCTCTGGGCTACCTCTGCGGTCAAGGGGAGCAAACAGTTAGAAAGGGCAGGGAGGTGAGCGAGGTGCCCTATCCCTGATAAAGGGCAAAGGAGTCGAAGCAGGCACATCAGTGCACATCAACCCCCACCGCCAACACCTTAGCCCCCACCCTCTCTCCATCTCCAAGCAAGGACCCATCTCTGGCAGCCTTCTTCATTTTTTTTTTTCTTCTTTTTTTAAAGGCATTTGGCCTTTTGATGCCTCCATGTCCTACGTGGTAATGATGCCGTTTATTATGCCAAGGGCGCACACAACCCATCTGCTATCTGGCAAGTGAAAAGAAACAGACTAAGCTAAATAATACCTCTTTTGGGCACATTTGTTCTTAAAGGGGAGCCTGTGAAAGGAGATAAATAAGTGTGTGGTAAGTGGCTTACTTTCCACCAACTCACATCAAACAGCCAAATTATTAAAAAATAATACAATAAAATGCTTAAAAAGCAACCACTCTGGAGCAAGCTGGTGTTCTGGCGTTTTTACATGCTACAGTAAATACAGCATTTGTAACAAGCTTTTGAAACAGAATCACGTTTCTTGTCTTATTATGGAGACGAACGACACTTTGAATGCAGAAGGTACATCAAAAAAGCAAAAATTGCAATTTTATGTAGTCCTCTTCTGAGGGTTTTTTTTTTTTTTAAACTATGTTTGCCCTAAAGCTACATTAAAAAAAGGCTTTGGAAATAAGTGTCCCAGTCTCATATGTACTTTCTGCATATAACTACAAGGTTAAACAATGTCAATATCTGCTCAGAGACTGTCCCAAAAGCATTGGCCTGCCAATGATTCTGACTATGAAGCAAAGTGGCACATGGTCGCACTCTGGTGTCACTGAACCCGGTGGCGGTCCCGCTTGTGGTACCAGGTTGACCGCATGGGCTCAGCACCCCCTGAGTGAGACCGCAGATGCCTGCGGACGCACGGCGTTGAGCGGCACACGAGATTGGCCCGGTAGCGTGATCTGTGACAGCTACCTCCCCCATTTCTCCCTTAAAGCATCCCCACTGCCTCGCCCCTCCCTCCCCATTCTTACATGCCTGCCCTTGGGCTGGCGTACACTGGAGCCTGGCGATGCTGTCGCCTCCGCAGCCTTAATCTGGCTGTGACCTGCTTTATTCCCTCCGCGCAGGCTGCCCACTGGGCCCCGGATTCACAGGCCCCTTTGTTCTCCGTGGGCCCTGTCTAGGCCTCAGGCAGGGGCCTGGCCTGCCATTGTTGCCCACAAAGGCTGAACAGCAGTGAGCAGGCGTCAGCTTGGAAGCGGGGCTCTGGACACCACTGCTGCCTAGAGCGGAGGCAAATGGGTGGGGTAGGGGGTGACAGGGAGGAGGGTGATGAAGGGGGAGACTACAGACAACAGTAGATTGTCAAAAGAAATTGCTGGTGGTGGGAACAATCGCCCACGGTTACCTAGGACAGGCCTATGTTCTCCTGGAATGAAATGCGACTGAAGGCTGCCATATTCTGAGGGAGGAGACACATTGAGAGAGAAAGCTTTTCTTTTCTTTTTCTACACTTCACATTTAAAAAAGAAAAAGATTAGAAGGTTATCCCAAGTTCAATTCTCTCTTGAACATTAAGACAATCATAATGATGCTTCAGGAGATAACCGCTGCCGTGTACAGAAAACTCAAGAGAAATTAATCAGTCATCACTGAAGTTTTCACCATTAGACAACACCCATAGGAAATGTGGTAAAAAACCACCTTATATTACAAAACAAACCACATACTATAAAGTTACCTTAAAAAATATATCAGTTCTTTACACTGACTATTAAAATTTAAACACTGCCAGTGACCCTGCAAAAATAATAATGCATGAGTTAAAAAAAAAAAAAAAAACTCTAGACAGATGTGTACATTACAGAGAAAAGCACAGGGTTATTGTACACCTCCATACAGGGCTGTATGACCGTGTATGTGAAGAAAGGCCTGTCCATAGACTGTTCAGTCACAGGCCTGAGGGCTAAGAAGCAAGGCTTAGACAGCTCCAATTGAAAGGCCACGTACAGTGTCCCACGAGGGACACACAGAACTGCCGCACTCAACAGACCGTCTCCAACAACCGCACGCAGGTCAGAAAAGGGAGAAATGGACATTAAACGCCTGGTTCCTGAAGGTAGGAAGCCACAAAGCACACCTCTCTTAGTGGTGCGTGGATCTCATAGTGAGTGTTCATGAATGACCCAGGTCTGCCTTCCTATGGATACTGTCACTGCCTGGGGGGGGGTCCACAAAGATCTGACAAGAGAAGAGAGTAGGGCAGGGATGGAAGGCTGGGAACTCCACCCCTTTCTATTGGCAGCTCAGCGTATTGGATGGAGGGCAAGCTGGATTTGCATCTCATTTCAGAGCTTCTCCGACGACAACTGAGTACTTCACAAAAGGTGTTTGACTGCATTTCTTACACCTTGTCCCTTCCCATCACAGACGTGCATCTCACTCGCAGTAAGACAACTGGTCATGGCCTCTCTGTTCAGGCTCTCCCATATTTTTCCCCTTCCTTCTTAAAAGCTTCATCATAGTGCCACACAGAACCGCAACCGGGCCACCTGGAGCAACAGGACCATCAGAGAGAAAGCAGCTGATATGCCTGTGGTCAGACTCACAGTTTTTTGTGTGGCCCTGAGAGGGCATGCGAAACCTTCCCATGCTGCTTGTGTGATAAATGTCAGCGGTCAGAGCAGTCAGTGAGTGGGAATTCAGGAACAGTGTGAGCACTCTGTGTAATACACCTTTGGTATTTGCTAGTCTGCGCTGATGCAGAGCAGCAGGACAATCTTCCATTTTTATTTTTGTCTGCATGTATGTCAAAAAATACTAATTAGTTTCATCAATTAGAACTACTCTAGGAACACTGCACCTGCTCTGAGCATTACCACTACATTTCTCGAACACAATGTACATCACAAAGAAAACTTTCTAAAAACTGGTTTGTAAAGAGCAGCAAATTAAAGAATGCTGAAACAGTCATCATCACATCAAGACTTTCTGCCAAAGGAACAGAGCTTTGACCAAACAGGAAGATAAGGAAAACTGCGTTGAAAGGAATTTCACGTAATACAACAATGAATAACATTTTTTCCAGTTCATAAGTGGATTTGGTTTCATAGGTCTGAAACAAACCTGTGTACAGGAAAGAGAGAAGAACAGAAAGACAGAGAATATGCATCTATGGTTAGTGAAAGTCGAACATGAGGAGTGTTCTTACAGGTAATCACAGTCTGTACAGCTGCCGCACCCAAACCCTGTTCTCTTGGGCACTTTTATAACGCACACGTAAACCTCAGCACAACGCAACTTTAAAAGGCTGGAAATTGATACAGGTGCTTTCAAACGTGGCCTTTGGTTCCGTCTGTCTGGAACATTTAAGCAGCTATTAGGCCCCTCTGGTCTAACCCAGCAAAGGCGCTTGATTAATAAGTGAGGGCAGAGCATCGGAGAGTGGCAGAGAGGCGGGCGGCTGTCTGAATGGCACTTAAATACAAATGATGCAGATTTAAGCGCCACATTGGTCACGGGTCTGCTCCACTCTGCCGTGAATATTAACGACACGTCTCTCCAGGCTCTTCACTCAAAAAGCTCCCTGGTTCTTAAGGAGTGATGGGGGGGAGGGGTGGTGTGTGGGTTAACAAGGCCAGCAAACCTGTGAGCATCAAATATTATTTCCCGTCACCTCCCCAGGTCACAATCCATCCCACAGATGGTTCTGGGTGGCTTTTATTGGACTTCAGTGGGCAACAAAGCCACAAACGCTGTAGGACATGAATATTATGGATGTGGAGGTAGGTCACCATGAGTGTGCTAGCAAGCTCACCAGTGGTTGGCAGCGGGCATATATTTTAGCCTCTGAAACGGCAGAGCCAACATCCCTCGTGCAAGTGACCTGGTACACGGTGATTCTTTGTGTTGGCGTAACGGTGATTTAGCAGCCAGCTTCCGTGCGCTCTGAAAGTGCTGTGGTCGCGCATAGACGCTGGGCACCAGCGCCACACAGCACACCGCAGCCTGCGTGCTTAAAACAAAGAGGCGGAACGGTGCCAGCTGGTGTGCGGTAACTTGGCACAGTGTGCCAGCGTTCCAACAGCACGGCCTCGCATGTTAAACCCAGATCTCGCCGGTTTAGAGGACCCTGAAGAAAAGTGAGAGAGAGCTCAGAGGGCTCGGGGGTAGAGAAAGGAGTCACTTACCCACTGAGAGAGCGGCTGTTCACAAGAAGGGAGTCAAAGTGGGACAAAGGAAGAGAGCAGCAGGCACAGCTTCTCACCAACGTACTCCTGCTCAAACTGTGATTTGGAAACTCCTCGTTTGCGATTTTCAGGCTCTTCGCCTTTCAGGTGCATTTGACCAAAAACAACAGAACCCAGTGACATAACCAGCGCTTCCTCGGTCACTCGTCCTTCCTACAAGCAGCTGGAGGTCCAGGAGGCCCTCAAGGGTTCCTGTTCACAAAAACGGGTCTGTTTCGGAGCCCCAACTTACAGCATGCTTCAGGTTTGGACTTTTCCAACTTTTTTAAGAAAAAAACCAGTTATCACATATCCAAGGAATCAGGTTCATGCTATGCAAATGGGTTCGTAAACTAGTGCACAAAGAGGAACCCGGTATAGCATTGAAATGTTTCTGTCCTACCAGCCAACATAGTAGCCCTCATAAACAAGCGTGTCTAAAAGCACATTTGAGGACCTGGGGAAAGATTCAAATCAGTTAAGAAAATTCAGATTAGGGTATATGATAACCAGCAGCGATGCCAACTATCTTACAGTAGAAAACCACAGCCCATGTAAGACCCCCCCCCCCACATGCCCCAGCCTCACTTGACCCTCGCCACCCACGTGCCAAGCACAATGCGCTATAGTCGATGATGGCCAAGGGGTGGAATGGCAGAGAGCTGCCCAAGAAAAGAGCACATAGCAGTAGCTTCCAGACTGCCACAGGCCAGAGAAAGAGGAAGATGGGAAGGGGCACAATGGAGGAGAGACAGATGGACAATGACCGACAGACAGACAGAGACAGAGAAAAATAGATGGAAACAGAGTGAAAGAAGAAGGAGGTTCACACAGACGAGGAGGAACAGAGGAAGGACAGAGGAGCGACAGGGACATCAGTGGAAAGGCAGAAGGCTCTGGTCCATCCTGGGAGATTACAGCAGGGAATAAAAGGATAAAGAGGCAGTCTGATGAGGGCAAGCAGGGGGCCAAGGGGCTGTGGTTAAAGAGTAGTCATCTGGGGGGGGGGGAGGTCTGGTCCAGAGTTGCGGACAGCCCAAAAGAATGACAGGCAGAAAGCAGCAGGGTGTGTGTACACAAAGCATTGCATTCCCATAGGCTAACGTCCCAACGTGTGAACCGACGTGATGGTCAGCCTGGTGTTTACGTGCTCAGACACCTGCAAACACCCTGCCTCCTTGCCCTCGCCTACTGATTTCACATCAGCCCCACTGAGCAAACGAATCCCTTTTCCTGCAAATTACCTTCAGCTTCCAGTAATGCTGGAGTAAAGGGGAGCCTGTATTCCCAGACCTAATGTCTTCCGTCTGGGCCTCGCCCAGTGGGTATAAATTACCAATCAAGGTGCCGGCCTACCTGCAACGAGGCAAAGACATGGGCCACCTTTTGGAGGTGCTACAGGGCACTTTAGTCATAATTGCCACGCTGTCTCTAGGCTAGTGCCGTGGAACCAAGCGGCAGAGGGGTCTGGGCTGCCTTTCATTAGTGAGAGTGAAACACCTGGAACATCAAACGACCCAACAACTGCGCTGGAGGGTCACGTGCAGGGCCTATTGAGCCTCCCTCAGCAGGAGGAGGGTACTAGGGGAAAAGGGGGGGGGGGGGGGGGGCCCAAAACCCCACCCAGTGCGGAAAGGACTAATCCTGTCAGGTAATTATCCTGACAAGAAACAAATGCATTTTAGGTGGGGG
>JABJVR010007442.1:0-11518 GCA_025773905.1 Chitala chitala | reverse complement strand
CTGGGATGGGCTCCAGGTTTCCCCGCGACCCTCACCAGGAATAAGCGGTTAAGATAATGGATGGATGGATGATTTGACATTTACCTCTCACCAAGGGAGTTGGTCCTAAAAGTTCCACTGACCTCTTTAATGCACGTATCAGATACTGGACCATATATATATATATATAGCCACCATATAAAAAAATGTAGAAACAGGTAATTTTGGGTTAATGTTTTATGAATACTAATAGAAATGCTCCTCAAGTTACGATGATTCACTTTAAGAGATTTCGAGTTTACGATGGAACTCAGCTGCCATCGCACTTTGAAAAGTTTAGAATTTTGACGGCAGGATATTAGCATCTGCTACCCAGCAACAGCCTCAGTCTCTGTGTAGCAACTGTGATCTTAACAACGTCATCCAGCACTTAACAGTGTACGGTACAGTGTTTTAAACTTGTTAAACTTCTATTCATTCTTTTAATTTTCAATTACTTGTATTTCGAAAGTTATAGTAATTATTTACTTATTTAGTGCCGGTAATTATTTACTTGTTCTGTTTATTATATATGATAAATACAGTATAGTTTACATTTGTTGTTAGATCTAGGGCACTGTTCTGTATTAGGCTTTGTTATCATTGAGGATTTTTGTGCTGACAATTTCATAGAGGGTGAAATTTGTAGTTTTCATTATTCTGTTTAAATTTGTGAGGAAAATACAAGGATTCTCTTTTGTATTTCCAGTCCTCTTGACAGGTATGTCACCAAGGAAGAACATGTACTAAATGGTGTACATCTTGACTGGGGTCAGTTTGCATGTTCAGTAACTGTTTTTTATTTAACTTTGTAAATTTAGCTACGTGAGAAACAGCTGATTGCTGGCCATTGCATTTCAGCAACTGCCAAAACTTTCAAGATGCAACATTGTTGTTTCTCTGTATTGCGTATATCATATTGTTTCTTGATTCAGTTTAAACTTGTGAAGAAAACACACATGGGCTCTGATTCATTATTTCTGCCCCTCCTCTGATGGGCGTAACACACTGTGTGTATTCATATTCAATTTGCAATGTTCCCTGCTTACAGCGGGTTCATGAGAATGCAACACCATTGTAAGCTGAGCAGTGTCTGCATATGTATAAACAAAACTACATATTTTGCAAATGTTCTATATTCTGGTTATATTCTTTCCTTTCACCTTAATAGTGTGGGCTTTAAGAAGGACGACTGGATCCAGCCACAGACCACGTTAATGCACTTAATGACCTCTGATGTTCCACTGATTGTAATGGCAAGAAGTTCATGTGCTCGAATTTCATACACAGCACACACACACACACACACACACACACACTAATACGCACACATTACCACAGTAAAAAATAATAAATTCAACAGTAGGAGTCTTTCTTTTCTAATTAGTAGTCCTCCCTTATCCAGTCCACTTTCTTTATATGCGAAAGTGGATATTATCTTTATATCCTTTTTTGTATAAAAACTCCAGCTGCTCTCCTCAGTGTTTAGTCACCATAATAAACAAACATCAGCATGTTTTTGTAGAAGTGACAAAATCTGGACACGTCTCACACGTAACTAAGCTCTGACTGGTTTTAACACATCCTTAAGAAGGATTCAGTCGCTTAAATATTGTCTTTTTTTGTTGCCTTACAATTTCAATATTGGAGCAACATAAAATCCATTTATTGAATGCAGTTTTTCCTCATACTGCATAGTGACCGATTGCATGTGCTGGTCTGTGTTATTATTAAAACTAATTAAAAATGTGGTGATTGAACTGTTATGACAGGATAATCCAGATAACCAGACACTTGCCAAGGCTTACTTCCTTATACCTTTATAAATAATAACTAAAATGTGTTGGCAGAATTGATTTGAACCCTGTGTTTCTCAGTTAGTTTTATCGGTAACCATTTTAGCTTCTTATCAGCGCTAACACACACATGAAACACCCAAAAATAATGCAAAAATGTCAAGATAAGTTAAATCATAGCAGGATTTAAGATGACAGCTCAGTCATTCCTAATTAAGATTTCAGATTTAACAAAAGCCATTGTACAGGGTGGGGGTTGATGGGGGCTGTGCACAGAGCTAAAAAAAAAAAAGATTTTAAAACCTCAAAACATTAATTCACTTGTCCACTTATTACTCAATCTCAGTTAAAAATCATGTTTTTTTGATTCAGTTTGGAGGAACCTGGAAATAAAATTTTTTAAGATGGTAAAAGTGTTTTACATGTAGTATCTAAGAGCTAAAAAGGTGAAACTCACCAAGATTTCAATTTCTGTTATTATGGTTTAATTCTACTACATGTAAGGGAAACTACAATAAATAAATAGATTAATAAAACCTAATATTGCCTGATGTCTATTAAGCTGATGACTACCTCTTACAAATACCAAACTAACGTTTAACACATCATAATGGTCAGAAATAATAAGCAATGTAATATTTTTTTTCTTTTGAACAAAGTGGATTTTCTTCAATAGCAGTATCACAATTGCTTTCATCTCACCATTACATTTTATATTTTCTGACCAATTTAACTGCTTTGCTGTTTAATTGACTTTAGTCCAATTTACTAAATTAGTCATTGAACATGTTAGGCACTGATTCATTAAAATTCTAAAGCAAACTATGGTTAAGTCCACATTAATAAATAAATAAATAAATTAAAAGAATGCAGTTCATTTGTGAAACCTAACCCTACAGCAGTTAGATGCCTTTTAAGAAAATGTTTGATCCTTTCATTGTTTTTTCCCCCTCATCCAAAGCAGGGTAACTGGCAGTTCCAGAGACTTCCTTGAACTCCTGCCACTTGTGCCTGAGGTCCATCTGCGCTTGGTCATCATTGCCAGCAAGGGGAAAAAGATCTTTCTTTTATAATTAGAGGACCCCTGTTAGGGGAAGAAAACCACAGTTTGTCTCCCTCAAATTCAGTCATTGTGTCTTCTGCCCACAGAATTTGCACAATGGATGGGAACATAAACGCTGCATAGCAAGAACACAATGTCAAGGTAGAATAGGAATTGTATGAGTAACAGGGAAAAAAATAGCTTGAATCCTGTCTGACAGTCTATTTGTATTATCAAACCACTTATGGTAATCTATCTTAACAGACGTAAATGTATATTTAAGCATTGTCTCCTTTGACATCTCAGACATATTATGATAGCATGAAAATTATATTTCGCAAAGAGCTCAGTAAAGTAGGAACTTGTAGAGACATCAAAGTGGCCGTGAGTCAACCTGTCCAGCTTCTCTGTCAGCAGAACACGCCTTTCCTTGTGCCAGCAGCTGAATGCTGCTTTTCAGGAGGATGCAAGAAAGGTGCATCTGGAGCCTGGCTTTTATCATTAGGACAAGATGAAAGACCAGGTGATATTTTCATGGAGATTTAAAAAAGTACAGCGGAGAGACCCCAGCTGCACATCCTCTTACTTGACCATGTCCACTGTACAACGTAGATTCTTTTAAATCATACCTAACTGCAGCATGTACATTTTCGTGCTCTGTTTTGTTGTCATGTTAAAGAGACATTAGGAATATTGACTCCACGTTATTACCTCTGCCTGCCTTGCAGCGGTCTTTCAATTACGGACGTCTTACAACGCACTTACAAAATGAGTAAAATAAATCAGCTGGCAATTACGCCAAAATCGCTAGCCTGAAGTTCAGTCTTCTTTATTAGAAAACAGAGTCGTGGGTTTCTTTAAAAAAAATATGCTTAGGGCGTGGAGCTCTCCAGTGTTCTTAAACTTGAGAATATTAATAAAAATGAAAGAGGTGCTGTTAATGTCCAAGGAATTACACAGATGAAAAATAACTGCAGTAAAGAATTTTTTAATGTTAATGTTTAATGTTAATGTACCTCATATTTAATTAATCAGAATGTACTGGATGTGGCACAAAATAAATAAATAAACAAAAGTAAAAAATAAAAAAAAAAATCCAGCAATGGTTTAGTCAGTTGCCATGACAGAAATTGTTTACTTAGTTTTCCTTAAAACACTCCCATCTTTGATGTATTTCTGTATTTAGGCTGTCACTTCTAAACAATTTATTTAATGTTTTTATTTTATTTTATTGTTAGTAAGTTATGCATCTGGGTAATTTACTGGATGATGTAAGATTAGACAACAAATTACATTGTTTTGCACATTTCTTAAACACCATATTAAAAATAACCACAATAAACTTTGGAGAACTTTAGTTATTAATGCCATCTATTAAGTGCTGAGATTATGTCCATGGTGAAAAATCCACAGCAGGGGTATCATGTCTCTGAAATAATCTTGCTAATTAGCCAATGTTATTTAAGAGTTTTGGTACATCATTTTATTTAGCCTGTAAATACCACTGACCACAGGCAGCCATCGCTGACCTCCGATTTCTGGACAGGTTCATTTCTCAGCAAGTCTGTTTTGAACACAAATGCCAGAAGAGAAGATGGGGTAGATCTTCAGCAATGCACAGTCCATTAAAATTCAGAGTATATCACAGCGTCATCAGCAGAGTCCCGGGTCTATTGACAACTTGTGGTCTGCAGAAAGGACAAAGAGCAACGTTTCTAATGACAGCTCCTGCTTAAGACATGAATGCCTGGTGTGAATTACACAGCACAGCAGCTCACATGTACTGAACACATGTGGGGCTCCCAACACGTGTGAGGTGTGTTTACATGCAACGAGCCAGCACGTTCAGGATTCAATAATAAATCGCTCCGGCTGACCTTTCACACTGCCGAAGCACAAAGACAGACTGAAAGAGATTCATTTTCTGATAGAAAAGATTGGCCTTTCAGGGTTCTGGGATTTCAGTAGCTTCACTGTACCTCTCCTAACTAGTGTGAAAACCACATTCAAAACCAACAGCTTTAATATTCATTAAAACGCCACAGACCACGTTGAAAATCACAGCATTTAATCTAATAACTGCCTGTGCCGCATGAAATTAATCACCACAAGCTACTGTCTTCAATTAATATATGAACCAAAACTGTTAAATTTATCATCACTGGTTTGTGCCCAACGTGAAAAAATCCATTCCATAAATTAATCACATCTGTGGTGTCTAACTGTACAAAGTAATGATAATTAGAATTATTACCTAGCCTAAAAACGATCACCTGTCTTTAAGTTGCAAGATGTTTTTAAAAATGCTTTATATATGCTAATATACTGAATTATTTATTTAACTCTTAGAAGCACGGATATATCCATACATTTTTACGAGGGCAAGGTTACGTTTGCTATAAATAATACATTTGGGTTGATCTTAGGTTGAATTCATTAGCTTGAAAACAAATTTCCAACAGAACAGAGGTGAAAGAAACTCCAAAAATATAAAGTATAATTAGTAATGTGACAACTTAATTTTTAAATGTATCAAAAACTTTTTCAATATTAGCACTGTTTGCATCGGAATGCAAAGGATTTCAGATGAAATACATTAGTTATACTGGAGATGCTGACATTGAGACTGAGACAGAATGACCCCGACTGTGTATTTATGGATAAAAAAATTCATATTGATTTAACTTTAGCTGAAAATGAAATAAGAAACAAAAAATTGCTCCTGGCCATTGGTACTATAATTCAGGTAAACTGTTTCTATGGCTTGTAGTTTCAACTAGAGGTAATTGTTACTGAGATTACCATTATAGTTATGATATTTTAATAAAGGATATTTTTGTCTGACTTGCGGCACAATTGTGGTCCGAGTATTATATATTCAAATAGGCTTTTTATACAAATGAAATTGACCTCTTGGTTTTCAGACTAAAATTGAAATGACTGAAATACAAGAAACGAATGCATTTGTTAAAATTTGAACAATTTTTGTTCCAGTCATATCTCTCTAGTTATTTAGTGTTGCATACATATTTTTAAAGGTTCCTAAATGATGTGGCAAGTAAGTAGTTTAGCTAATCAAGAATGTAAGCTGTAAGATAATTTAGTACTAAAATAGCCTACAGTCGATGCAGGCAAACAGACGTTATTTTCACCTGTGGTTCAGTTCAGCATTTTTTATAGCATATTCTCTCAGCTGTGTTCAAGTGCTTAAACGTTTAGAAAAACCCTTCAAATTAAAGTGAAAGTGTGTGTCCAAATCAGTCTCCTTACATTGTCTTACCAGGGTCCTTCCATTAGTTACTTTTAAAATATTTTTATCTGTGTTTTAACACTGCTGTCCATCTGTCCTACCAACATGACAGACCTACGTGCTGCAATCTGTCACAGTATAAAAATGTTAAAGGAAGGTCAAACATATTTATATTCTCTTCTCTGCTGCAGATGTCAACTTAAAGAAGAAAATACCTGATTTTCATCAGCTAGACTTACCAAACTAATGCAACATTAGAAAAGAATAATCTTTGAATCCTTGATAAAAAAAACAGGTTCAGAGTCGACCCAGCATTTAAAAGGGCAATTTCAATATGACCTGTATTCAATAAAAATTCCCCTAAATGTGGAAGTAGCAATAAAGGACACTTTGGAGAATATGACCAGCAGGCCCTGCTAACAGTGCATTTCTATGCAGCGGCTGGTCTCAGTGCTAAGTCTGTCCAAATGGCTGAAATGAATAGCACAGGCTCCTTCCCCTTTATTAGTGGATTTCATGTTGAGGGTCTGAGTGGTTGAGATCTGTCTGGGACCAGCTCTTAAACGGTGCTGTCCTCAGCACTCCAGAGGTGAGCTCACACTTGGCTGTTATGGGTACACAGCACGTCTCTTATGTTGAGGAAAGATTTCAATGATTTTTAAGTGATTTCAGGTGTATGGCTCGTTTCTCCTTCAGCCTCTGTGGACACTGAAGAGTTCTGATGGCTCAAGAGCCGTTCCTTGTGCTGGGGTTTCCCAAACCTACCCTTAAGGCAGGAGCTGAGCACACCATCAGCATTGCTAAAAAATACACTTGGCCAGAAAGTCCATTGTGCACCTTGTAAGGTACTGACTTGTATCGACTTTTATGTGTCCTTATAAGCTTAAACTCTTTGACACCTGATGCTGTTCTGACCATCAAAAGTACTGGCTTTAGTGTAGATTTTCCAGATGTAGCAGACATTGCCCAGCTGCTATGAGACTGGGAGCTTCAGATAACTGTGGGAGAACCAGGTTGAGAACTGTACACAGGGTCACATGATGTCAAAAGGAATTGCTTCTCACAATGTTATTAGGCTGATTTCATCATGGTGCAAGGTTGTTTGTTATTTTAAAATAATAAATAGATCAATAAAAAATTATAATTATCCACAAGTACTATAGGGTTAAGCAGAGAGGTTCAGATCATTACGTGACATATTGAGGAGCTAAATGAAGAAACCTAACAGGAAATTGGATACAAGTGGGAGACATCATTTGAAAGACTACCTGGTAATGTACAGCACCTGAATGAGAACCTCTGCCTGGGGTAGCAATAGTATGACATCTGTTAGCATCTGCTGGCTCTACGGAAAGTACCATGACCGAGTGAGTGGTACCTGACCTTACTCATGAAGCAATAAGCACATAACCACTACAGTCTGCTATTGAAGTAGGGCAGGGGGAGGCAAAATGCATATTGTACCTAAAGTGGACATAATCCAGATTAAGAGCTTTAATTGTGTCCTACAATGGTGGATCCTCTGCCCAGGATTGCAATATGGTGTATTTCATTTAGTCCTTTTACTTCAATGCTGTGTATTGATGCTAGATTTCTTACAGTCCTATAGATAAAAGGGGAGGGAGAACAAGTCAGTTACATAAATTTGTCATTATGAAAACTGATCAGTATCTGTCAGGTATGAACACCGAAGATGACCTTATGAACTGACACCTCATTAACTCATCTGATTTTTACTACGATGCTGGACTCATGAAATCAAAGTTTACCTCTCAAATGTGCAACAACACGACTGCTTATGGAAAACCTGTTAAGGCAAATTGCTAAATGGTAGTGTTACCTTGATCATGTAGACGTTTAATGATCTGGAGGTAGAACCTGCTTCATAACTTGCTGAACTTGCACTGAATGTTTTGATACTGGTTACCAGGCTGTAAGAGTGTGAATATAAATGTAATGCCTTAGGGATACATCTACCTTCATTTAGACATCTAAGAATAAATGTCATTAATGACATGTAGCATGTGCCTTGTGACAAGCTGTGCTGTTTTCACCATTCTTCAATTCTTTGTGGTCCCACACAATATGGCTCCCATACTACATAAGGGTGTGGCCAGTCAGCATACCCTCAACGGTGAACCTATAGCGTTTGATGTAAATATATAGTATAACAGGAATGCAAAACTTGTTTAGCCCACGGAGAAGGCTACTGCATTACCATGCTGTTTTGAGCACGATATTGGCATAGTGAAAATAACGTTAACTCCCTAAAACTCAAAACAGTGCTTTTGTGGAAATAGTTCAAATATCTGTTAGTCCGAGGTACTGAGGAAACAGGTTGGGTGCAGGTGAATGGGGGGGTCTACACAGGGATACACTAAGGAGCTGGGTAAGTAGCAATCAATGAGAGTATAGAATCAGTTCTCAAAACCTCAAAACTACTCATGAGAGAGGCAAATACATTTGTGATGTTCTATTGTAAAATGACTGGTTACATAAGGGATTGCTTTGTTAACAGAAACGGGTCAACTTCCTGTTCTGGAAAATATGATCGTGTCTGGTTTGACAGTACTGTTGAAAAAACGGGTGTGATCAGAGCAGTTCTGATTGAAATAAACTTGTGTGATCACCTCTATTAACTTTCTTAAAACCTACAATCATCTCCTTGGTTGTACTAAAGTTTACAGACAGGTTGTTATCTTGAAGTCATGCTGACAGGAATTCAACCTCCTCCCTGTAAGCAGGCCCTGCACCATCTGCAAACGTAATGAGGCAATGTGAGTTGTGCCCGGTCACACAATCACTCAAAGAGTGTAAGCACTGACAGTTGAGCAGGCTTGAAAAAGCTGGACAGGGTTGTAATATGTGAAACTTGCAGGGGTTTTGCAGTGAGTGGCTAGAGTTTTGTTTTTCTCGTTTTTGTGCTTAGTCAGTGATGACCAAAATTAGCTGTCTTCAGATACAAATGCTATTCCTGGACCATCTCTGAGTTGCTTAAAAATACATAAAGTTAAACCCAACGGTGACCATGAACTCCCATGGGCTTTGCTGCCTCCCCACTCCCCACAATGACTGTGTTAAAACCTAACCAGTTAGCAACCAGGGGCCAACCTGGGGCACCAGCTGGCTTTGAACAGATGATAAGTTGTCATGGAGATATGACTGTTCATTATACCTCAACCACTTGATATTACTGTGTTTCTCCTAACCCACAATATTTTAAAATCTTATCTATTAACAAAAGAACAGATACAACATGGCCATTCCTTTTATGGCTTTGATGTGAATTGCATGTGTGCAGTGTGTCACTAAATAGCCAGGTACTGAAAGAGTTGCACAGTAGTTCTATAAAAACATTTACGCTCTAATTCACTTAAAATACATGACAGTTCTGGTGCTTTAATTTCTTACAGCTTTCAATAATTCATGGTCATCGGCAGGTCTGGGATAACTCGTGTACAGAGCAATGTGACAAAGAACACAATCCTTTTTTATAAAGCAACTCTTCCCATCTGGCAAATAATGAAAGAAATAGATTTTTAAAAAGCACAGAAGTTAATCTGAAAACCTTGTAGACATGTTGGCTACTCTGTGGCAAAAGGTAAGCCTCTCAATGAAGTGCTTTGCCAGTCTTGTCAATGAAGATTCTCAGTCATCCAAGTGGAGCTCTCTGGAAACTGAAACATGGCAACTAGAATTCTTTCGTCTTGATATGAACATTTCCCTGGTCATCCAGGTAGCTTCTTCAACCAGTCATTGCCAGTTTTGCCAGTCTTAATAAATAGATTAGAATACAATACTCTATGCTGTGGTGGGTTGGCGCCCCGCCCTGGGTATCCCCTGCCCTGCGCCCTATGTGTCCTGGGATGGGCTCCAGGGCTCCCTTGACCCTTGACAGGATGAAGCAATATGGAAGATGACTGACCGATAATACTCTATGTATAAATTATGAATATTTTTTTCCATATATTTTAAAATTTTCTCCTGTATTTAACTGGTTTTAGCCTAGGTCACTACTTCTACAATTTAACAGTCTGTGACACTAGACTGATACCTCTCCCTAAGTACTAATCCTATATTACAAGTCAAACGAATCAGTTTGAACTAATTACATTAAATGTGCATTATATGGCTTTGATTCCTGGGTCTTCAGAATATAATGAAAATGATCTGAAGTGTCCAGATTATTATGCATGCCTCCACCCTATACCACGTAGGCCTCTCTCCTCATCTCGTGGTGAAAAATGACTAAGGGGTCACCCCTGAGAAGTTTAGTAAACCTGCCATGGCCACAAATTCCAAATGCCCAGCCTCTGTGAGGCAATGCAAACACAGCCTCAGATATGTCTGCTTTCAGTTTTGAGAACCTTTTCCTTAACATTCACTCCTCAAACCCCCCCCCCCTATGTACAGTTGTGAACCTTTGATGCTGCAACAGCAGCTGCTCCGTGGCCAGTGGAAGTACTGGGTTTAAATGAAACATGGCCTGGGGTCCAAAGAGACCTGTAGCCCAGGGAGGGATGCAGTTTCTGTAGCCAAAGGTAAGTGAAACTGGGCCAGTCTGAGAAGGCCCAAATAACCTGGAGTCATTGGAAATAGGAACTGAAGCTGAGATCAATGGCATGCAAACATGCATCACTAAAGCCACCTAAAGAGGTTTGTGGTCTTTGAAACTAGCAATGGGAAAAATTAAGCTTTGAGCCTCAGGGTAGGTGAGATTTACCTGGTGCAGTCAACAGGTATTTAACTGATCCCAGTCAGTAATCTTGAAGTAACCAATGACAACTGCCTGTGATTGACAGCGCCTAATAATGGAATACAACATAAGCCTTGAGAAGTAATTTATTTTACCAATACTCTTATACAAAAATGCAACCTTTGCCATTAGTGAACAATGTACCTACAATGTGCCTACAACTTATATTGATCTACACAAGTTGTAACAGGGTGCTTTAATGACGCTGTGTTACTGTACCTCTGGCTGCTGATACATTTAATACAAGCACAGCCATAATTCCATGCGCGTGGCTGCTTACGCGGGAAAAGAAAGTAAAAATTTAATTAGTACAGCAGAAGTTAATATGCTGGTCAGCGAGTGATATTTGTGTGAGGAAGAGCGTTGCGCTGGCAGGGCTTCTCATCGACATTCCGCAGCCACTTCACCAAAGTGCCATCTGCATCAAAGTGGGGTGTCGCTTTGGGGACTGGAAACATGGTGACGTGTTATATAATGAATCAAAACAAAATCTATTCATTTTTTAAAAGTCTCCAGCATCTTCTACCTCAATTTCGACATAATGGCATAACTAAAATGCCGGGGGGGGGGGGGGGGGGGGGGGGGGGGGGGGGGGGGGGGGGGGGGGGGGGGCGGGGGGGGGGCGGCGGGGGCGCGCGGGGGGCGGGGGGGGGGGG